>VZTJ01001740.1:470769-523141 GCA_013397795.1 Orthonyx spaldingii | reverse complement strand
GCTCCGGGCGCCTGGGGCCCGCCGTGGTGCTGCCCGGCCCGGGGCGGCGGTGCCGTGCTTGGAAGGCGGGAGGCGCATCGCGCTGCCCGGCCGGGTCCCGGCTGTCACCCGGCTCGGCGGCTCGGTGGGCTGCGAGCCGGGGAGCGCGGGGCCGGCGGCTCTTGTTTGTTTACGTCCCCGCCTAAAGCCCGGGCCTGGGGCGGTCCCGCGGCTGCGGCATTATGCAAGCGGCGGGGCCGGAGCGGGCCCGGGGCCGTGGCACGCCGCCTCCCGCCGGGCTCCCGTGCGGGCAGCGCGGTGCGGGGACCCCTCGGGCCGTGTCCGGCCGGGCAGCGAGGGGCGGCGGGCCGGGCGCGCTGCGGCGCCGCTGGGCTCGGGGGCGTGTGCGCTGCGTTGCTCTTTGTCTCGGTTCTGCACTAAGGCAACACGGCGGTGGTGCTGCCGGCTCGTGGGGTGATGTTACTGATCGCATGGGCGCTAGTGAGGCAACTCTAGATTAATCTGAGCTTTACAAGTTAATCTGTTACCTGCAGCCTAACTAGACACAGATTCGTTCTTCTATTTTTTTTCTTTTTCCTTTTAAATTAATAGTCTTGTTAGTATTAGTGTTTTAATTTATCAAAGCACGCAGTGGTACATGGAGGTTAGCCTTCAACATATTTTAAATGTTAATGGTAGAGTGAAATAGTTGATAAGTAGAATTATTTCTTATCATATATGTTTCTGTTCTCGCACTGCTTCCTGTAAAGTAACTATGTAAGATATTAAAAAATAGGAGAATGCTGTTGGTCTTGAATAGACGCTAGTAGTCTAAGCTGCCACATAATTAATTTTTCAGTAAAGCCCATTGCTCCTCAACAGAATGGATCCAGGCTTTGGAAATCTGTTTAGAAAGTGGTTTGTTGAGAGCTGTGGGGAGCATTATACATGTTATTTGTCCAAGTCATTCCTAAGTGAGGAATGCTAGTGTGATCACAGAGAGCTAAATTACTCCCTGCCTATCTTGTCAGCCATACGTTAATAACAAACAACACTTCAGAAAAGAGGAATCTGACTGATGCTGTTCTGTTTCACTTACGAACGTGCCCCAGCTATTTCCTGTCTATTTCAAGAACTTTGCGAAACTGCAGTGACATAGCTGAGCCGGAAGAGTCTGTCACATGGATAGGTATTTACCAAATGCTGAAAACAATTAACTTATTGTTACTTCAAACAAAGCAGATATATTGTTGGTGAACAGAGAGGGGTCTTCCATTTGATTACCAGGGCTGACTTGGTCCTGCACATGGGGAGCTAAATTGATACTGAAAATAGAATCTTAAAGATATTTTTCTTAATCTCTATGTATTAATGTAATGTAATTTCATAAGTATCACTGGGGCTTTGCTGCTTTCTAAATGTCAGCATAAGCCTATTGGTAAAATTTCATCTTTTGAATCAGAACAGCATGTCCAGATCTTCTGTGCAAGTTTGTTTGCTGTCCAGTATTAGCACTGCAATGCAGAAGGAGAGACCTGCTGATTTCTGGTTGTCCTTGCTCCTGCAGTCAAGGTGCGGCGTGGGGAAGGAGGGGGCAGGAAGAACCTTCTCATTTTTTGGTTCAGTGTGAAGGAGTTGATGCTGTAATGCTGTTTCTAAAAATGCTCTCCCAGTTGTTAGAGGGAATGCCCTGACAAATATATCCTCTGACCCTGTTCTAAAATCTAGGTGTTACCAACTATTGTTACATAATTTTCTTACATACCTCATTTGTTGCTTTAGATGTATTCTGTAATATCTGATACCTTCTTAGGACCAACCACAAGCAACAAAATCTGTTCATCATACTACAAGGTTAATCAGATATGACTTGGAATATTACACTCTTTGGAATATTACAATCTGTGTCTTAGGCTTGCATCTCTTCTTTGTTCAGCACAGCAGCAGGTCTGATGCCTGGTGGATTTTCTATTGCTGTGTGTAGCACAGCCTTTCAGAAAGTAATATCTGAGCACAGTACCTTGTCCAGCAGTGCTTGGCAGTGTTCACATTCATGGTTCACAAGGGAGGCTGCACAGGGTGCTCTGTGTCAGCCCCAGTGCTGCCAGTGTGCCCTCCCAGCAGTCAAATGCCTTGGCTGGGACTATGGCACCTTTCCCCTGCTTTGGCCTGGAGGTGGCCTCTCCTTGGTGTTGATACATCTCATGAGTCTCTTAAAGTGGAGAATGTTAGCTTAAAATGACAAAAGTAAAAGCCAAAACAGTCCAGCCTTCTAGTCCTTGTCCTCTTAATCTTTATATACAAAAAATTGGGAGATATTTTGAAATAATTGAGCACATTTACTTTTTGAATTGTGCACTTCCAGGACTGTGCACCATGATCTGTGATGAAATGTGTGCTAACATTATGAAAGAGCCTGTTTGTGCAGAGATGGTGGTGGTGAGTTGACCTTGTCTAGGTGCCAGTTGCCCACCAAGTGGCTCTGTCACTCCTCACGGGATTGGGCGGGGGAAAAAATAAGGTGGAAAAAGCCTCAGAGGTGAGGGCAGAGGCAGTTTAATAAAGCAAAAGCAAAAATCATGTATGCAGAAGCAAGGGAAAACAGAAGATTTTATTCCCTACTTCCCACTAGGGAAGCAGGGCTTCAGTATGTGTGGTGGTTGCTCTGGAAGACAAATGTTTTAAATAATATTTTAGGTCCTCTCTTTTGGTTCTGGTTTTTTGGGGTTTTTTTGTGGGTTTTTTGGGTTTTTTGTGGTTTTTTTTTTTCCTCTATCTGTCCATCTCTGAGCAGACATTGTAGGATAAGGAATGTCCCTTTGGTCAGTTTGGGTCACCTGTCCTGGCTGTGCCTCCTCCCAGGATGTTGCCTCTCCCAGGATATCGTGGTGACAGTGAGGAATGTTGGAGAGACAGCTCTGACGCTGTGTGAGCACAGCAGAAACGCGAGAAACTCCGCTGTGTTATCCACACCTTTGTGGCTGCCAGTACAAAGCACATCGCTGTGAGGGCTGCTGTGGGAAAAATTAACTCCATCTCAGCCAGACCCAATACAATGGGCTTCATTTTTCTGCAGATAACTAAGCAAATTCAGTAACACAGCAGTTAAAAGTATTCTTAACTAAAAATCAGATGTTTGAAAGTACTAAAATGCATTCCAGGAATTTCATGGCAGCTGTGTACTTAACAGTCTCATTTTAGTTGTCTAATTACCTTTGAAAAATCCCATTAGGGACCTATAAAATTTATTAACTTAAAAAAACCCCACGCATTAAAAAGATACTTTATAAGCTGTAACTTTGATCTCATTGGAAAAATCTGTGTTGTGTATTATCCTGACATTTTTAAATATAATGTTATCCAAGAGAGTTTTGGGTTGATAGCTTTGCATCAGGAATTTTTACTATTAGTTTATTAGATAGAAATTGGTGACTTTTTGTGGGGAGAGAAGGGGAGAAATGTGACACATTGGTGTGAGTCTGATACTGTTTGACTTTCTTACCAGCATGTTGCCAAATGCTGATTATCCTCAATGGATATGCTAAGTGTAACCAGCCATTCTGCAGCCCTCAGGGTCAACGTAGAGTTGATAAAATCAGCTTTTCATTCCGATCTGTCAAGGCAGTCGCTTGAAGTGTTCCCTGCCTAATTTTGAAAGCCCTCTAATCATGCAACAAAGTTCAAGGCCTTCGGGCTTGTAAGTCTCCACAGTTAAAAAAAAATCCTATTGTACTTCAAGCCTGCCCTTGGACCACTAGAATCAGAGCCTCAAAATCGGTTTAAGTTGCTGTTAAAAATATTACTTGTATTGAGTAGAGAGCAGCTAGTCTGGCTTCATGACTGCTATGAATTTTTATGACTTTGAAATTTGTTCAGTGTTTGTCATCTAGGCTGTTATATTCCAGGATTGCCCCAGATTACTTGGTGTGTATTTAGCTAAGCCTGAAAAACCACATGAGATATGGTACAGCAAGCAGCCAGCACCTCTTAAATCATATTGGAAAGGTTAGGGAAATTGAGGGTGGGGCAGAATAATCCACTAAAGCTGAAGGCTTGTGAAGGGTTTGAATGTAGCACCAGACCTGTAAGCCAGAAGGTTCAAATGAAAGTCAAGCTTTTGAATTAATAAATTAAGATCATGTCCTGGTATATTTTTGACTACAACCAAAAAATATTTTGGTTTTCCCCATCTGTGATGACCTTTACTATCTCATTTTAAAGGAAATCTATGATACTTTGTGATACTTTAATAATTGATTGTGTTATGTCATCTTTTTTTCTTTACCTACATTTTCTAGAAGTTCTCTTTTAGAATCAGGGAGGCGAGAGTTTGAACATCCTATTCTTTTCTTCCTATTAATTTTCTTTTTTCTTTCTTTCTCTTTTTTTTTTTTCCTTTTTTTAGTGAAGTGCTGATGAGTCTCCACTTGGGTGATATGTCTTTTCCGTGAGGAAAACTGAAGTTCAAGTGTTCATTGCTTGCTTGCATGTGGTTATAGTCTATAACAGCTGATAAAGAGAGGGAGGAAGTGGGACATAGTGTGAGGGGCAGTTGTTTGCACCCAGGTTAGCATTTGGGTGCCTTTAGCTGCAGCAGATGTTAATTCAGATTTACTACTTTTGGACTCAGGTTATTTAAAAGGGTCGTTGCACAGGGATTTGTAGTTTGTAAATCTGCTTAATTGATTTTATTAATGTTTGCTGATCAGGAAGTGTTTATAATTTTTAATGTAACTGTTTGAATTTGCTTCAGTTCCCCTAAGCAGTTATGACATGACCACCTGGGCTGAGGATTCTTTGCATTCTTCTAAAAATCCGTCTTTACCTGTGTGGGGAGCAAAAGAGAATTTTGTTAATTCTTTGCCAGCTTCTTTGGTTAAGCAGTGCTGAAGATCTGAAGGAAGGAATATCTAGTTTAAAAGATGCCTGACACTTAGAGATCACAGGATTTGATTATCTTAAGGTTGCTTGCCATTCCCCTTTGGGAATTAAATTATTATCTCTTTTCAGGAACCATCAGTAACTAGACAGCTAAACTTAGGTTGTTTTTTTTTTTTCTTCCCCCCTAAGTAAAATGTTTTTGTATCATGTCTTGAAAGCACAGACTGCTTTTATAAGTGTATGACAATAACCAATATAGGCTTGATTTTTTTAACAAAAA
This sequence comes from Orthonyx spaldingii, assembly GCA_013397795.1. Classification (NCBI taxonomy): domain Eukaryota; kingdom Metazoa; phylum Chordata; class Aves; order Passeriformes; family Orthonychidae; genus Orthonyx; species Orthonyx spaldingii. The sequence goes on along the minus strand of VZTJ01001740.1, from coordinate 518,001 downwards.
GCAGACCTGGATTTTCCTTGCTGTGTGTTTGCATTCAGTGCTCTACTAGAAAAGAGATTTCTTCAGAATGAGGGGTGGTACTTTGACCCTAAATATAAGTGCAATACCTGTACCTGCAGTTCTGTTAGAAAAAAACATGTCCTTGCTTGGTGATGTGGAATTTTTATTTTCCTCATACATATCCCTTGGGTAGGTTGAGTAGGTTTTTGAGATAAAATGCATTTTGGGTAGAATTTTGGCAGTTTTACAAAGTCAAACTGGCTACTGCTATATAAAAAGGTAAAATTATATTATTAGGCAGTTTAGAAAAGTCGACTACTGTCTTGCAGGTAGGTACATAAAATTTTTACAAGATTGGCTAAAAGCTTTATAGACGTAGGAGGATTTTATTTGATTCTCTAGGAAGAGTTGAGTAGTTAGTTAATTTGCAGTAGGACAGACATGCTGGTTTTTGTGAAGTTGAATTGTGAGTCCTTGCATTGGCATTGGAAGCAGCTTTGTTTGTTTGTTTGTTTTTTTTTTTGCAAGACAAAAGCATGTTCTTGCTTTGGGGAACTGGGTGTAGGCATCAGCTGTCTCTTTCCTGCTTTGTAGACTTTTGCAGGGCATTTTTGCCTAATTCATTTCCTCTGTGGCTCCTCTGCCCCTTCAGTTAAAGGTTGTTCAGGCGAGTGCAGTTGGTGAACTCAGCCAAGCCCCTGACTACTCAGTGCCATCATCAATGCACACTAGTAATTTATATGCTCTGCATTAAGCTGAGATTTTTTTTGTCATACTGGACCAGTTTCATGAGTCCAGTCTCAGTTTCAGCACTGATAACATGCTGTGCTTCTCTGTCTATAAATAGCTGCTAAAAGTATGGGCTGGAATGTGTCACTTAACACACAGACCACCTAATGACACACACATGAGAAGGTTCATAAAGGAGGTGCCCTTCATGGAATTACTATTTATCAACTGTGCTTATTTCCAGCTTCAGTAGTTTGAGATTTGATCGTTTGGAGAAATGTGACTTGTGAAAGATAAATGCAGAATTGGAATATGTGACCAGAAACATTTATATTACTACTATTTTCTTGCACTCACTTTACCACTGAAAAGTCATCTTCTTTGACATGGAGAGAGAAAATAAGGGAGGAGAAAAAGGAATGTAAAGTAAAGGCAGCTGTAGTTATAATAGGAGTAGATGGAGAGGAGAGGAGGAGGAGAAGATACAGAAGAAACAGTTCTGAAGGTTCAATACCTGGAGTAACATTCTAAATGCTCACAAGGAATGAGGCTTGATGATGAGCTTCTCCCCACCCCCTCCCCTTTTGGTATTTGTCTCTTTTGCTTTCAAGGCATCTTTAAGTGTCCTGTGCCCTTTGAAAGGAAGGGCTTGTAGTAGAGTTAATGAAAAGCAGATTTTTCTTTAGTGTTGTTAGTTCTTCTTGATGTAATTATTAAAGCTGCTATTAAAGGATTGCTGACCAGCATTGTGCTGAAATAAAGTGCTTTTTGTCCTGTTCAAAAATAGAAATAGTAACATTCTACTTGCTTGGTTTGAAAAAAACCATAACAAAACATAAACAGAACCAAAAGCACCACACAGAGATGTAAATAATGGATTAGTTGAAACCATTGCAAAGATTATTCTGCATATAATTAGTGTAGTTATTTTGTAGCCCATGTCCAGGTGGATATACTTGGGTGATGACAGTCTAGCAACATCCATATGTGGACTTTGTATGACTATTGCTTTAATAAATAATATAAAAGGATATGATGCATCAATAATGTTTCCGCTGTAATGGTGAGAGTGGGATTCTGCCAGGTTTTTTTCTGTCAAGGTGTTGTGTAATGCAGAAAAAAATTGAAGCAGGGTCAGTCCTCCAGCTGCTGTCCTGGCTACAGGCAGTCCCTTCCTGCTGTGCGATTTTGAAGACTGTTTGGTGCTTCCAGTTGCTGTAGTGCTTCCTGTGAAAGGCTGGAAGTAGGGGAGCAGAGTCTACAGGGATGAACAAGTGACTGCCTGTGACAGCAGAGAGCTGTCACCTGTTATGGGTTGTTCCCCCTGTTCCTTCACGGTGGTTGTGCTTCTCTGAAACCTTTCTTGTGCTGTGAAGATGATGATGAAGAATAGTGCAGATGAGACAGAAGTTACTGTTTGCCAAGGGTCATAATCTTAATTGTCTGACAACCTTCCAGTGGCCTCCTTGGAAGCAAAATTAGTCAGAAAGAAGGTTGTGAAAAATCTCAGCTGAAGACTGATAAATGCTGTGGGATACTGATACTTGCATATGGTATTTGATTCAACAGTCTTTTTCTTGTGCCAGTGTTGCAGTAGTGCCTTCTGCAGCTGGATTCTGTTTTCGGGGTCTGCAGTTACTTTTAAAGAGCTTTCTACTTTACTGCTCACTCAAACAGTAATATCACAGGTGGTGGGATTTATGTTTCCTCTTGCTTAGGACAGCAACAAATGCAGTGATTGTTCCTCTAATTAGTATCTTTTTCCTCCCACTATAGGGGATTTCAACTATCCTGAGACAAAAGTTCTGCAGAAATGACCTCTTGCCAAGTCACTTTTGAAGTAAGAGGATCATCAGCACCAGGTACTCAAATCACACTTTCCCCTTTTTACATGGCTTACCTAGGAGAAAACTTAATAGAAGAGTGTTCAAAGGCTGGCTGTTTTCCTCAGATATAAAAGAACATATTAGTTCAAATATCAAAATGATAAATCATTGTAAAATATATTAAGACATTTCACATATAAATTTGAAAATGAGAGTTGGGAAGTAAATTTTACCTCTTTCTCCAAACAATTTCATAATGTGCTAGAGATTTTGATGCTAACTTAAATGGTTATGATTGGTTTAAAATATTCTCTCTCTAGTATCTTTTTATTCCATGAAAACGAGCATTTGTATTCTGAACCATGACATTTAGGCATGCATTGATTTGTTTGTTCTGGTTTTTATTCTCTCTGCATCCCTGTTGAAAGTTCTCAGGTGTGACCTCTATCAGAAGTTAAGGACAGAAGGAATATGCAGCTTAATTCAGTATTCTGTCTATGCAAAAATGTGTAAAATAACTTCTGTGATTGAAATGAGGAACGCAAGGTATCACATCAGGTAGAACATGAAGATTTGGTGTTGATAAATTGTGCATATTGCATTAACCTGCATCTTCAAGAAGTTGGAAGGAAGGTGTTGTGGTTTAAGCATAGCTGCTAACTAAGACCCACACAACTGCTCCCAGCTGTGTTCATTCCCAGCTTCTTGTGTACCCCCAGCCCCCTCTGTGGTGGGGTGAGAACTGAACAGTCCTTGATGCTGTGAGCACTGCCCAGCAGTGACTGAAATATCCCTTTGTTATCAGCACTGCTTCCAGGACAAATTCAAAACACAGCCCCTACTAGATATTGTGAAGAAAATTAACTCTACCCCAGCTAAAAACCAGCACAGAAGTTCACCAGAAAAGTAATTGCCTAACAGAAGCAGATGAATGTGGGAGCAGATTGGCAAAATTCCTGTGACAGGCCAATACCAGATGGCAGAAGCATCTCTTGTAGTTGGTGGGGAAGAAAATGATAAAAACATTTTACAGGTTTTGACATCTGCCCTGTGTTAGACCTCTCCTGTGTTTCTCCCTCATTTGGCATTTGGAAACTGAAAACTGGTGCTCATTGTGGACATAAAGCTGTTAGTAAGGAGTAGAGTTTTTTATAGCATTGTGGAGAAGATTTTAAAATGTTAGACTAGGTTGGCGTTAGCTCAAGTGAGACTGTACAGCACCAGTGGAGCTGTACAAGTGCAAGCTGTGCTTTGTCCTGCTTACACTGTTGCTTCCACAGGTGTGATGGCACTGTCACTAGCAAAGCTGACTTTGGATGGATAACTTCTTCCTGTACTAATAACATCTGCAATGAAATGGAGGATTAGTGAGAACTAGATCTTGCCTCAGTGGCTCTTCACAAAGCATTACCTAGAAATACTTACAGCATGAAGAGGTGACACAAAAGATTGCTTCTGCTTATGACAATATTGATATTGTTGGGTTTTTTGTTATTGTTGGATCAGTGAGGCTGTTGCAAGCTTTGATTTGGGGCAGAAGGCCTTCAATTAACCTTCTTTGCTGTGGCTGAAGGAGCTCTGCCAGGAGCAGCCTGGAATTCCATGACAAGGAGAGGGGAGAAGCTGAGGACCCCTGAGCTTGAAACACAAACCAAACCCAACCCAACCCCCACTGTGTTCAGAATTGCCTATGGGAAGGCAGTTTGTCATGCATTTCACTTTGACTTTACTGGGATAATTAAGGCAGTGTTTTACAAATCCTAATTTGGCCTCAGTGTAGCTGTTGAAAGGAGTTTAGGGGTGACTGCACATCATATTCAGGCCTTGCCTTTTGTGAGAGGTGGTCGCTAGATGTTCACACGTTTGTTTAAAACAGAACTGTTTTAACAAAGAACTATTCCAGCTGGCATGTATTAAGAGAAATATAATTAGGTGACAGTTCAAAGGCTGCCTGTGTGTACCCTAAGATGTTTTAAGAACTGTTATTTTAAAGGGATATTAAAAGAATTTTAGCTTCTTTTTAATATCTCCAGTCAAAAATTCTACCTGTGTGGTATTCAGGTGGTCTTCCCTCCCCCCTTTATCTCCTCCCTGCAAAAGCAAATCATCATGTGCCTCAGGATAGGGTGGAAAAGGGAAAGCACCTGACATAGGCAATTGTTTGCAGGAAATTGCAAACTAAATATAATGCACATTTTTCTGCATTTGTGTACTTACAGTGAGCACCCAGAAAGCTTGGTCTGTTTTTTATTTTTTGTTTAAAATGAGTTGCAACAGAAGATTTTTTTAAAAGACTGAAGTTCAATGTGTTATCTAAAATTATTTCAGTAAGTTGCTTTTAGAAACAAATTCTCTTACTTTCTGTCTTCTGTAGACTTCTTCCAACCCCTGGGTCTGCACAGGTTTCTCTCATGTACAGGTCTGGTGGTATCCCTTACTAGTTTAACTGGAGAAAATGGACACAATTTTAGAGGCATAACGACATCTTCAAAACTGTAACTTTGTACTTTCAAGTGTCAGCTGTGGTATGTGGCTTAGGAAAAGGTAGTGTACAGTTGCCACATACAGCTTCTCTACTTTCTATTTTGGGATTATTGTGTCCCCAGACTATTCACTTCGAGAACAGGAAATAAGTCAGAGATGGTTGTATCATTCTTTTGTGGTGCCTAACTATACTTTGAAACTCCATATTTTCTCATGCTGCAACTGCTGGTTATTGTTTCTAAAAATCTTATTGAAACCCTGTAAGAGCAAAATATTAATTTGTTCTTTCCATTAGTATTTACCATTGTTGTTCTTACAGTCAGATAGATAGGGGTTTTATATTAAAAATAAGGGTAAGTTGTAATGGTCACTTTGGGATATCCCAAAATTAAATATACTGTTGTCATCTTTTGGAATCTGTATGCATGTATGCATTAAGGTAAGTGTGACAATTTCATGTGGGTTTTTTGTGTAACAGTGTTATGTTTTGATGTCCAGTAAAAATTGAAAACATAGCAGCAAAATTAACTTTATTTCTCTTGGAAATCAAATTAATTGTGTATGTTGCCTTGGGAATAATACTAGCAACCTCCTGTTTGTCTGTGCTTTCTAAATTGTTGGTGTGAATTTGAGGAAATATGTACCCATATTAAAAAATGCAGAGTATCTAGAAAAATAACTGTGTTATCTTACGATTAAACATTTTACTGTGAAAATGCATTTTACTGCCTGCTACATTTCCAGAGATGTTTTGCACAGTATTACTTAATATCAGTTTGGAAGCCAACCCTTTTAAGGGTTGTCAGTAGTCCCTCTCTCAGATCCTTAGAATGGTGAAGAAAGTGATGTGTAGTTCTGGGTGGGGTAAGATTCCTTTCTGAATGGACAGGAGGGATTTTAGCTGAGTGATTCTGGTGTATATATTTAAAATACTTGAAAGTTTGACTGTGACTGTGCTTTTTAATGCCATCTAGCCTGGAGTAATGATGATTGTGGGTTTTTTTCTGTTTGGATTTTTTTAGGAGAGGTTTTTGCAATATGCGGGAGCTGCAGTGCTTTGGGAAATTGGAATCCCCAAGCTGCGGTGGTCCTCCAGACTGAGGCTATGTAAGTTGGTTGTGATTTTTGGGTTTGTTTTGGGGATTTTTTCCCTCTTTTTTGAATTTTTCTTTACTTGTTCCATTTGAAGTAGCTGGGGTTCTGGAGCAATGAATTTATCCTGACTGAGTTTGTAAACTCTTGAGCTGCATGTACTGTTAGTAGAACTCCAGAATTTCTTGTGTTGCCCTTGAGCATTTTGAATGCTTAGGAATATGTTTAAGACAATGTTAAACTTGGGTGTGCATTTCTAGTTACAGATGATGCTTCTGCTCCTGCGGCTGGCATTTCAGTAGTTTAGCTGTAGACACTTGGAATAGGAAACTGCTTTGGGGCCGTTCTCAGTCCCATGGCTGTGCAGCAAGTTATAGGACATGTTTATAGCTTTTGCTTTCTTTTTATCCTATACAAGTTATTATGCAAGAAAGTGATGGGGAGAAGATTATTTCAACTGAGAGTTGCTTTAAAACTGTTAAGGGGGGGGGATGTGTGTATAAGCATGGGTGTACATAAAGAAAGTTAAATGTATTGGAAGAATTCAGTGTTTTCTTAAAATGTGCCAGCTTATGGCAGCTCGTGTGATGCAGGAGTATAGGGCTTGCAGGCTGTGTTTGTAATTCTGTCAGTGACTTGCTGTGTGATCTTGGATGAGTCTCTGAATGGCTTCATCGTGTTTTCCCCATCTGTTAAATGAGGATGAGAATTCTTGCTCTTTTAGAGTGCTTCAGATTTGTCGATCGAAAAGTGCTGTTTCAGTTCTAAGTACATCTCGTGTTCTGTGCATGTTTGGCTGAGATACTTTGTAGTAACTTTCCTTGCAACAATACACTAGATTTTATTTTAGGATATCACTTAGATATATGTCTGAGGTGGCTGTTAGGCTGTATTTTGAAACTTTTTTTTTTGGTTGGTTGTTTATTTTTTTTTCCACAGTACATCTGTGAAAACATGGAAAGCTGCAGTAGAGCTTCCTAGAGGAGTTCCTGTTCAGTACCGGTATTTTAAAGGATACTTTCTAGAACCTAAGGTATGTACAACCTTTTCTACTTTGAGTTGGCTCATCCCTAGTGAAAATTCCCACACATGAAATAAAAAAGGATTTCTGAGTTAAATACGATTTTTTTAGAAGTAAGTCTTGAATTGCAACATGTGAAACATCAAAACATTTGTGGAAATACTCACAATTCACTTCTGGAAATACATGACCATATGCTGTTAACTTATAATTATATTCTCTTCTTTCTTTTGCCAGTGTTAGTGTTCTAAAAATTTCAGTGGTAAAGAAACCCCTGACATTATTATAAAACTTAAATAATATGGTGAAGTTATCATAGTTAGAATTTTATATGGACTTCAGCAGGGCATGCATCTTAAGTGATCCATGGAAAGAACGTGATAGTATTTGATATCTCTATCTTCCATCCTGTATGACAGGATGGAAGCAAGTGATAGTAGGAGAAAAATGGTTAGTGTAGGAGGTGCATTAAAATTTGTCTGATTTACTACAGTTTTTGAAATCACTGCAGATTTTTTTTGTGAAGCATGAGAAGTATTAACCAGATTTTGTGCTGCATAAGTAATCTAAGTTAATCTCTTGAAGTGAAAAGGTGAAACAAGGGGTGAGGCATCCCATTGTTTTCTATATGTTTGTATATAGGTGTTTGCATGACTAAGAGACAGAGACGGATGTGTTTTTACAGGTATTGATGTCAAAGTTGCACATGACTTGAAGTTACATAGATTTGGGTTTGATGCATGTGGCAGTGTACTGGTCAGTAAACATTGCACTAGGGTAGGGCGAAGTTCTTCGGGTGGGATGAGGCTGCATCCAGGAAAGAGCTGGGCTAAGTTGGGAAGATAAGCAGCTTCTCTTGAACTGTTTTTCTTAATAACAAGTAATAACTGTAAGAAATTTAATGCTGCCTTTGCTGTCTTTCATATTCTGTTAATACCCTGTAGCTGTTCACCCTGGGCTTTAGTTTGTCATTGAAACTGGAATTATGAAGGCAGTAGCTAAATGTGCAAAAGAGTTACAGAATCATGTCATCAATATCTTTTAAAAATTTCAAATTACTGTGAAGAGCATGTAAGTTTTTGTCAGCCTTTTTTCCCTAAAAAAATTTGACTGAGATATAATTTCAGTGAAGAATACTAATTTCAAATGAAACAGTTCTGGTTTTATCATTACAGCACGTGAAACAGTCTAGTCAGAAACTGGTATTTAAATTGGTACTTTGAGGCAAAAAATGGGAAGGACAATAATAGACTTCTTTTGCTGAGGTCAAACCGAGGCGAAAAGTAGATTAATTCTTACAGCTTAGCAGCTCTGATGGGACTCTCACATTTTTTATTGCAAATGCTCATAAGCTTAAATGTAAGCAGTAGCACACTCGAAAAAGCAGAGTTAGTGAGCAGAGATTGAGCCACAGACAACAGACAATACAATTTCTGTTTTAACACTTGCAAAAGCTTACCCTCTGTATTGGTGAGTGTGTTTCTTTGAGTAGGTGCTCTGTATCGTGCACACTCTATGTACCGTGTGATGCAGAGTCTGCCAAGGTAAGTATGAATTTTATGCAATACCAACAGAAAGAGCTCCTATGTGTAAAGAATAGGGAGAAAGGAAACCACCCTACAAAACAAACTTATGTGAGTTCCTGGGGTACGGGGTTAACCACTTAGTGGTGTCTGGCTTGCACTTGTTAAGTGGACAGGACTTTATTTCTTATAAAATAAAGTCTTTTGAAGAAAAGAAGTCCAGATCCAATATTTTCTCACTGCTTTTGTAAACTTTTTGAAGAACAATGAAAAAGTAACAGGAATATTGTGTACAGTATAGTGCAAGAGAGACAGTATATGGAGAACTTTAAAGTTAAGGAAATGCTGATAACAAAAAGATACTTTTAAGTTAAATTATTGTGAGTATTTTTATTTCAGTATTTTTTTCATTAGGCATTGCATGTGATTAATCTCCTAAATTTGACAAGCTGGCAATATATGTTCTCTGACATTTAATTTTTTATATCAGTGCAATTTTATGTGTAGTAAAATAACAGTGTAATCTTAACTATATGTTCAAGTCTGAGAATATGAATTTGGCATCACATAATTAGTAAGTCATTCTGAAGACATCCATCTGAAGTTAGTGTTCCCTTTTACAGCAACTGCATCTGTGAAGATGCTTGAGTTGGACATGGTGGCAAAGATGGGGGTGGCACATGTTTACACAGAAAAATGGTAGTTCCCAGACTATCCATAGTAATGCTACAGGCTAGATGTGAGAAGATTTTTAATAAAATGGACATTTTATTTAAAAATAGAAGTCTTTTTCTCACCTCTCATTAAAAAAGTCATCATGTGATCTCAAAATTTTTTTTATTTGAAGGATAGTATGATGTGATGGGAAATCCTGGTTTTGGTGAAGCATGTTGGTGTTAACATAATTGTGGTTATGTAAATAGAGCAGGTTGTTTGGGGTTTTTTTTTAATAATATATTGAAATTCATAGAATTTTTGCATGAATACAAATATATATACAAAGAACATTTTACTATAAAACTGGTGCCAGGTCCTTGCTCTTGCATGTCAAGAGATTTTACTGTGTTGCAAACATTTTGATCCTAAGCATTTAAAAAGAAAAATAAATACATACACTTGGATGAAATAAGATGGTAACTTGAACTATTTTGCTTGAAGTTGTTCTTTCCTTGAACATAGTCTGGTACCAGTGAGCTCCCTGTGAGGATCTTCTTTGGTTTTAGTCTACACTTTCTGGTTGTTGCAGGGGCAGAGGTGGTGGGTTATGAGGGGGTGTGTTTGAGGCACACCAGAACTCCCTTGGTTGGAATTTGTCGTCTGTGTATCTTATGTTTTAGAAGAATAATTCTACATGCAATGTTTGCATGATGCATATTTGAAAACCTTAGTAAGGAACACACCTTATTCTGTTAAGCCATGTTCTGTCAAAAAGCATGTCAGTTCAGGGTTACTCCTTTCAAGGCAAGTGTGAAATAACTAAGATATCTGTGCATGTAGCAGGACTTTAAAAATGGGATTGAAGAACATTTTTCACACTTGTTGCTTAATTACAGAGGTTTCAAATGAGAGTTAAATTTACTTTTTAAAAATGTAAGTAAATAAATCCATTTAGTGCCTGGACTATAGTAATAAAGGTGAAACTTAGACCTAGACTCAGTAATTAATGCCTTAGAAAAGCTTTTTCTATGTTAAGAACCCATAGTTACCGTGATAGTAACAAAGGCATTATTATCTGCTGAGATAGCAGATTGTGTGTGAAACTGTTACTGGAAATACTAGAACTATAAAATCTCTACTGAGCTCAGCACTTCCTGCCAGGTGTTTTATGTGCTGCTGCCTTGCAAGTTAGAGATGATGGCTGAATGGCTTTAATTATTTAGTTTAGTGCTTAATTATTGTCTTTCACACGGTACAGAATTCCAGAGAGGTTTTGGTCAGAAATGCAGTTTTAGCAATTAAGTCTAATTTAGCTGTTTCATATTATTGAAGTAGATTAGTATTCTTGAAACATAGTTTTAATTAGTAAAGTGCATTTAGATAAATGTATTTGTGTGGTGCTTTTAAGATTTGGCTTGTGTTTCCCCCTCCTCCCCCCAATGCCTACTCTATTGTGTTGCCTTGAATCAGGAACCTTGAAACTGATCTCCTAAATTACAATTTAAACATCCACAGAAGTATTGTCATTCTTTAATTGTATTGAGTACCTAGGCATTTAATGCAGATGGTGCATCTGCTTTGAACCTCAGAATCATTATGCTAGATAGGCATTTTACCCTTAATTTCAAAAGTGTCTGATAACTGCTGGGGAGGCCCCAGCTTCTCATAACGTAAGAGGACTTGATTTTTAAAGAAAGTTCTTGAATGGCCTTTAAAAGCATTAAAATTGTATCAGATGTTCAGCTGATCAAGATCAAACAACATAATGTTTGTGTTGGCTTTCAAAAAAAATAAAAGTGTCTGTACTGGTAGAAAAGGATCCACAGTGCCACTTAGTGTACTGCCCATGAGATACTTGATGTGACATTTGAACAGATGCCCTTTCAAGACTGTCCTCCAGAGACTCTCTTCTTAGACATTACCATACTATTAATATTGATGACACATCATTTAGTTCTACTGCTCGACTGGGCTGCTTTTCAAACGTGGTCAGTATATGCCACCGAAATGATGTTGCTATTTTGACCTCATTGTAACGATGGCTTCTGTTACATGTAATTAAAATGTTTTTTAAATGCCTATAAACTCAGAGATGGTCTGAGCAGGGATTGAGAGGGTTCTTGGTTATGTCTGTGCCTGTTCTCTAATCCATTGCCCTTTTTTTCCAGGTAGCTTTGCTTGGCTCTTCTTAGTATGGAAGGTGTTAAGGGTTCCTGGAATTAAATGCACAGTCAGTCCATTGTATTCCTTTCAGGAAAGGAAATTGTGCTGAATGTGTCCAGCATGATGTCCTTATTGTTGGGATAATGTTATTCAAATTCATGCATCATTTTAGAACCTGAAATTAGAATGGACAGTTACAGTACTGTAAGAAATAAATCGGTATTTTCATACAATGTGTTGGGGGGTTTTGCAAGGAAAAACCTTTGCTTGCCTTCTGAGGAAAACAGCTTAATCCATGTTAGGAAGATTTGCATTGCCCAGGTTTACAAACTAAAGCTGTGCACGTGTTCATGGGAGCTGCTGTTGGAGATCTTGCATGCCTGCATGGTGGGAGTAAATGGCAGCCTCCCTGCTGACAAACATGGATTGCAGCTTTAGGAACTGTGATTGTGACAGGCCAATGTCACAGTGCTGTGAAAGAAGGGGAAAGAAACTTCTCATTATTTTGCTGTTCTGGAAATCCTAAAACTGGTCGTTGTGGCAACTGTGAGAATTTGGGAACTGAAACTGCCCTGTAACAGGAATAAATTGGAAGCAATAATATAATTTTATTTATACTTTACATGCATTCTGTCTTTAAAACATAACTAAGCATATGTGTTTTATTCTGACATGGCACTTAAATGTGGATGCCTCTGAACTCTTTAGGAAAATTGCTTTAGCTGAGACTCAGAGCAAACCTGTCCTACTGAGCACTTGTTAAATGTTTGGTGTTTGCTGTTTACTCACCCAAAGGCATAGTAGATTAAGTGTGGTCAATGTATGTCAAGTAATCCCATCTGCATGTAAAACAAATTTATAGGGTGAGCTGTAATGGAACAAAGCATTGTGGTCCAGTGTAATTATACTGCTGAGTTTGAAGCTTGTCTGGATGTCCCTGTGGATCTGAAATCTGTTTAAACAAGAACCCGAAGTACTGGGATGAGCTGGCATTGAAGCTTCCATGTCTTTGGCAATAGTAGCAAATTTTTTTGGAAATAACAGTTACTTAGACCCAAAACACCAAAAAGACAAGCTGCAGCTGTTTGACAGTGGTTTTTACATCTGATAGTAGCAACTGTACTATGCTAGGGGAAACTTCTTAGGGTGACTGCCCTGGGAATCACGCATGTTCTTTCTGTTAAGTTGTGGTTACCTAAAAGCTTCTACCTAGAAAGAGATTTCAAACTTAAATTGTTCTGGAAGAAGAGATTGTGTTACTGTTCTGGTTATCTGTCTGAGTCTTGGCTATGTTTGTCAACAAATGTATTCTTTTGGTGGACAGTATATTTTTTTTGAAATGAAAATCTAATTTATCCTGCTCCAACTGGAATAGACTGCAGGGGTTTCATTGCTGACTGGTTGGATCAATTATTTATGTTTTAATTAGATGGTAAATAACTTGCTCTCCAGTACCACAACTAAAATAACTGTGTTTTGTAGTCTTTGAATTTAGTAAGGCAAATTTTGAAGGAGAACCCACCCCTGCAACTGCTATGTGCATGAGTAGATGCTGAGTGCTGTTTGGAATTAGAGATGTGGGATATGTTTTTTCATAAATTGTTGCTGTAGCTTGAGAACAAAGTGGGCACTCTTAATGAGTTCAGAGATTTTTGTTTTGTATCAGAAGGAAACTAGTCCAGTGGAGTATCTGTAAGCAGTAAAGGTTTAATGATTCCATGTAACTTCTCTGCCATGTCAGACTGTCAAGTTTTGTCCTATGTACTCACAACACATCAAATAGAGCCATCAGCAGTTGCAGGGGTAAGAAGCCTCATCTGTTTTCTTTCTTTCTCCTTCAGTCTCTCTCTCTCTGTTCCCCTCTCTTTCTTCTTCTCCTTCTTCTTTTTCTTCCTTAAATCTCTTAAGTTTAGTTCGCAACCATCCCAAACAGCGTCATGGGTACAAAGTCAGCTCTAACAAAAGAAATTATTGCAGACATTTAACTTTTAAATTACAGACTATCGATGGTCCCTGCGAAGTCATAGTTCACACGTGGGAGACTCATCTACAACCACGATCAATTACCCCTTTAGGTATGGGCATCAACTGCATCTGTTTGAGGCATATGCATAAGATTGCTGATATACTGCACACTGGTTTAGATGGATTGATATCTATAGTTTTAAAATACTTAAATTTATTTATGTGTGGGAGGTATCGACTTTGTTTTGCACAACATGGGCCTTACTCTCAAACTATATATGTATATATGCATAAGTGACTTCAAAGTGGAGTGGATTGAAATTCTTTGTTGTCATCCTTAAGATTATGTGGGTTGGATTTGAATTAATTTGGAATTGTAATAATTTTCTGTAAGTTTAATTCTTTGAGACTAAGGATCCATATTATCTTTTTTAGAGAAAATGGAGGGGAGGGTGTGAAGTCACTGCTGTTTTTCTTTAAGCACTATTTAATTAGTAAAATTTTAAACCAAAAATGTTTAATTAGGCTTCTTTAAGTAAATTAATTAATGTAAATAGAAACATGAATGGACTTATTTACCTGGCAATTTAGCAGAAATGTATTTGCATGCCACCCTTTCTTTCAGCAAGACTTGCATATAAGTTACTAATGCTTTTCTGAACAGGGAAACAGTTTGGGGTTTAAGAGTGACTGAAATTACATTTGGATGTAGCTTGTAGTTTAGATCTCTTATGCTGCTATGGCATGTTTTATGCACTGTCTTTTCTAGCACATAAAAATATTATTTTCTCCACATTTAGAAGTTCATATTTGTTAAAGTTCATTTCTAATTATTTGAAAAAATGTCTCTTAGAAGGAAGGTGGTATCAAAGAAACTGTTAGTCATGAATAGTACCATGATCATGTTCTGTTCTGCCTTTGCCTTTTTTTTTTTAATTTCAGTTGAATTAGTAGTGTTTCTGTTCCTGTAAGAAGATTATTTCTGTATTTGTCAGTAACTGATAAGAGAAGCAGCCTGTCCTCTGCTAGAGCCTAGCCTTTATCTCTAAATCTAGATTACCTCATTGCAAAGAGTTGGGATTTTTTTTTTTTCCCAAAATAATACTCAATTCTTCATAAGCAGTTTTTAAGAAAATACAGCAAACACAGTATGTTCACACTGTGGGTGTGAATACGGGTCGTTATGATCCTAAATGGTTGCCTGTGGTTATTAAGAAATTAGTAGCCTTATGATTCTTAGGGAGAAGAAAGGGATTAATCACTGTAGAGCCAAAATTATGTGAAGATTTATGTTTTGAGAAACATATAGTTTGTTTAGACGATTGCATTTCTGTTAATGCTGGTGAATTTACTTAATGCCTTAAGATTTCAGTTATTAAAGCTTTGGAAAGAGTAGGAATAAAACTAACTGTGAACTGAGCATTTTCAATATTTCCTGCTGAGTTGGTTTCTGTCACGTGGGTAGAATAAGCATTTTAATTGTGACTAACTCCATTTAAAAGCTTTGAATGTGCAGCAGGATAACTTTCTTGTATGTTTGCAAGAAACTTTAATGTCTTTGACACTACTTTGACAAGTAAAGCATCTTAGATACTAGTGAGGTGTAGATACCAGCAAAATACTGCAGCAAGGCAGAAAATTGTGCAACGTTTTTACTCTCAGTTCAGATTACTTTAAGTGAAATGTAGCATTTTGTGTGTTGGTTGTTTTTTTCATGCAGAAACTAAGAAAAAGCATAAATTGGGCTTAAATCTTTATAAAAGGTTGCAAAAAACATGGTGCTTTGTCTGTTTGAGTTTTCCTACTTTTTTTAGATATGCTTTTTAGAAGTAAAGTGGAAAAGTAGAATTAATTTAACTTGGCAATGATTTTTAAAAAATGTGAGTACTAATTAATTTTTTTCGATTTTTTTCCCCTCCTTTTAATTCTAGAAAATGAAATTACTGTTGACGATGGACACTTTGGAATCTGTAGTAAGTGACATACATTAATCTTTATTCTATACCATGAATTTAATTTAAACAATGTTAAGTCTTGTAGTTGAAAAATGTTTGAGATTGTAGATTTTGAAAATAATTGCCTGTGATGGTTTTCTCTGCTTTTACAGTTATTTTTGTATCTGGCATTTGTGGATTCACACTCAGGCTGTTATCCCTTCTAATGTTAATAAAAGACTGCTAGGAAGAGTTGAAGTGTTGTCACTCTGATTGTGTTAAAGGTTGAAATTTGGGAACTTTAAATCATGTATTTTTGAAAATACAGAATAGACTTAGCTTTCTCTTAATACCTAGCCTTAGAAAAACTCCTCATGCCTAGAAAAACATTGTCACTCACACTGAATGTACCCACTCTGCCTCTTCAGTTAGAGATACAGCTGCCAAAAGGTTCTTGTAAGCCCACACCTCGTGTTCTTGTGTGTGCACAAATGTCTCACTTGTGGCAGTCCTGACCCACCTCTCACTTAATGTCCAATCCTCTGACACTTAAAGTAACTCTTTATCATACCTCATAAATCTTGTCTTCAAGCTTTTCCATTTTCCCCTCATATCCTCATCAAATGATAGGTTTGTCTCTTTAGGAACTCCTCAAAACTGTGGGATTTTCTTCAGCACCTGGTTTGCAGCTTGTGTTTCTGGTCCTCCTGCTTGTAGGCTTTCCTTGTTTTGATGTTCAGGTTGAGGATTCTCCATGCTTTTCATCAAAACTGTTGTTCTACCCTGTCCTGCAAACTTACACTGCTTTACTGGCACTGATTATGATCAACTAATTGGACACCTGTATCTCAACAGAAATAGGGAGTCTCTAATTGCTTATGAATCTTCAGAATTCCTGTCAGTATTATTCCATGTGTTGAGAGATCCCAGGACAAGGGAGTGTTACTCGGTGCTCTCCTGCAGACGGTTTACACATGATCATTATTCCTGTTTAATTCCCTTAAAAGCCAGCAAACAACTGCAGCATCTGTTGGCTGTTCTGGGTCTTTCAGAAAGACTGGGAAAAGGCTGCACTCAACAATTAAGAGTTGCATTAGAACAAGGCTCGTGATAAGGAGGATTATCTGGAAGATGATGGCAAGAGAAAGTGTCTAGATCTCCCTAAAATAAATAAATATCTTTTTGTTTGGTTTTTGATAGATGGTATTGAAACTGTGGATGCTGGGTGGCTGACATGTCAGACAGAAATAAGGCTACGTCTGCATTATTCTGAGAAACCCCCTGTACTGATATCTAAGAAGAAATTTAAAACATCAAGGTTTAGGTAAGAGCCTGCTCATCTCAGTATGCAATTTACCTCATGCTAATTGTCAATACTAGTGATATCTTTTTTTTTTTACTCAATTACTGTAACCTTTAAATTCATTTTGGGTTGCTAATAGCCCAATTTCCAAGTGTTAAAACACAAATACTTACTCCATACTTGTCTTGGTGTTTCTTGCTTTTTGGCCAGAAATGTAGTGTTCTTAGGTTCTTACTTAAATCACTTTGATGCTTTTCTCTGCAGAGGTGCCTCAAAAAGCAGGCATTATTATGACAACTCTACAGTTAATTGTAAGAAATGGGTGTCTTAGCCCTGGTGTTTAGAGGAGTGCACTGTTGCACACAGTGGATACGGGTGTGGCTGGGTGGTCGCTCTGGGTGTTGTGGTCAGCAGCCTGATGTCCACGTGAAGACCAGTGATGAGTGGTGTCCCTCAGGGGCTGGTGGTGTTGGTGACATGGAAAGTAGGATTGTGTCCCTTCAGCAGTTTGTTGATGACACCAGCCTGGGGATGCAGTCGTATTGGAGGGAATGGATGCCATCCGGAGGGAACTTCACAGACTTAGGAGGTGCAAATCTCACCAAGTTCAGCACGGCCAAGTGCCAGGTGCAGCACTTGAGCTGGAGCAGTCCCAAGTACAGCCTGGGTGGAGAATGGATTGAGAGCAGTGCTGAGGAGAAGGACTTGGAGTTTTTGGTGCTGAGAAGCTCTGTGTTACCCAGCATTGCACACTTGCAGCCCAAGAGGCCAATTGCATCCTGTGCTGCATCAGGAGCAGTGTGGGCAGCAGGTGAGGGAGGGGATTCCACCCTCTGCGCTGGTGAGACCCCACCTGCAGTGCTGCATCCAGCTCTGGGACCCCCAAGATAACAAGTATGTGGAGCTGTTAAAGTGAGTCCAGAGAAGACCACGAAGGTGCTCGGAGGGCTGGAAGGCTTCTGCTATGGACACAGGATGAGAAATTTGGTGTTCTTCAGCCTAGAGAAGAGAAGACTCTGGGGAGACATTTGTAGCAGGGCCTAGAGAGAGCTGAAGAGGGACTTTGGACAAGAGCCTGGAGTGACAGGACAAGGGAGAATGGCTTTAAACTGAAAGAGGACAGGGTTAGATATTAGGAAGGCATTATTTAGTGTGCAGGTGGTGAGGTACTGCACAGGTTCTCCAGAGCTGTAGTTGCCAAAACCCTGGAAGCGTTCAAGGCCAAGTTGGATGGGGCTTGGAGGAATCTGGTCGAGTGAAAGGTGTCCCTGCCTGTGGTAGGGGGGTTAGAACTAGGTGGTCCTTAAGATCCCTTCCAACCCAAACCATTCCATTGTTCTGTGATACTTGATTTATTTCTTTTTTTCCAGTTTTGATTTGATTCCCCCACACACCAATTCCAGATTTGCTGATGAGGGGAAGGTTTATATAATATGACATGCTTCAGTGAGATTTAATACTTATATTGTGTTCTCTATAGCTTTGCCTTTTTTCCTTGCATGTTATAGCAGGTACAGAGAGCAATTTCTGAAGCCAGCTTCTTGTTTAAATTAAATGGTTGAAATAAATCTTGATAACCTGGATGCCTTCACTAAATACTTTGTCCTAAAACGTTAGATCTGTCCAGTAGTTTTTGTGACTGTCTCTTGTTATGCCAGTGTCATTTTCCAGGTTTCTGGAGTACCTGTGTCGTGACTTCTTTTCTTTTTAGTGAGGTTATTAACAATGTGGACTTGGTGTAATAAATTTCTATGTTTGTAGTTATTTCTTTGAGACATGGTTTCAGTGTTAGTGGTAAATTGGCATGTGTAAATTATAGTCCTTTATCTCATCTGCTATGTGTCTATGATGCAGGAAGGGATTTAGGTTACTCATGTATACTTACATCTCTGACACAACTCATTTTGTGTGGAAGGTTTGCTCTGTATAATAAAGGATTCTAAGTCTTACAGAGAGGCTTATGCTTCTCAGTCCAGGATTTTTCAGAAATCGCTTTCAGTTTAAGTGCTCATTTGGGGTTTTTCAAGGCACTCAATGACTTCAGCTTGTATTACTTATGTCGAATAGAGTACACTTATCTGCCTTATCACAGAGACATATCAGCAGCCACCAATGTTCAAGTGTTGATCATGATGGTTACTGCTGTTTTCAGTGCTTTTCATTAGCCTGTTGGCATTATGGGTATCAGTCTGTACAGAACAGCTGTCTATTTGGCAGCCCAAGTAGTCTGGTGGAGTGCTGCTTCTCAGACCACTAGTAGAGTTCTCATATTTACCCAAGTTCAAGTTTTAGCAGTGACTTGAGTGTAGCAATGTGCCACTGAAATGTGACTAAAATATGATTTAAGACAATGGCTGCAAGCTCTTGCCCGTGTGAGGACCTGCTGTATACAGTGCTGTTCTGTGGGTGGTGGTGGTAGGAAGAATTCTTGTGTTTGCATGAGCTTCTACTCAAGCTTCTTTCTGAATCTGTATCATTTGCAAAGACACTCCAGTGATTTAACTCTTTGTTTCATGTTTCTGGTTGAGTAGAGTAAAATTGACCCTGGAAGGCCTAGAGAAGGACGATGATGATGAGGGCCAAGAGAAGACATCCCCGACTGTCCCTCAGAAAATGGCAAACACTGTGGAGTTCTCCTTAATCAGTGACAACGACTACAAATGTCGACACACTCAGCCAGACTGTGGCTATGCCTTGCAGCCAGACCGATGGATAGAATACACCATACAAACCATGGAACCTGATAACTTGGAATTAATATTTGATTTTTTTGAGGTATGTCTCTTCTCCCGTAGGAAGCAACTCCAGTCTGCCTTTTGGGGCTTAAGTCAATTATTGTGAAGATTTCACTGTTTAAACAGGGCTACTGTCTGATACTCTTGGTCTTTTGGATTTGTTTACACAAGTGCGAGACTACTGACTCCCAGCCCATTTTGTAGAAAGGTTTTTGTGAATCTTCTTGATGTGGCACAGGAAGTTTTTCAGTTCTGCTTGTTTAGAAGTCAGTACAAATTAGACTTGAATCTGTGTGTGTGCAGTATTGCATGCTGTTAGGTTGGCCTGATATTAATCCTTTACCAGAGCTAAGTTATACTTCTCCTGCTTGAACCTGAACAATATGTATATGAACTGGTTATATCACAATTATTGAATTTAAACTTCTGTGTTATAAGCAAAAGAGATTTCTCTGAACTAGCTAGTGCAAATTAAAACTGGATGCTCACTACTGTCTGTGTTACTTTGCACTATTTTTTCCTCTGAAAGATCCTAATATATGAAGTTCTTTTTAAAAGAAAGCAACTTACACAGAATAAAATTTTTTAAGCGTTCTCTTTTTGGTCTGAAAATGCCTTAAGATCACTTACAGTCATAATTCTAAAGTGTCTGCATAGTTCCTGAACTTGACTATGGTCAAGTGCACAGTCTGCAAATGTATACAAAGTTTGTTAGCATTTTAAGCATAAATATTATTCCAGTTAATTTTTGTTCTAAACATGCCTTGGGCATTTTACAAGACGGACTATTCCATGCATGTAATTTTGATCTGAAAAGCTTATCAAATGTAAGGGATGTTAAAGACAAATGTGAGTTTTGTAGATTTCCATCAATATTTTCATTTTCCTGATAGTAATTTGTAACTCACTGTTACATGAAACAATTTTAGCCTGAAGTCAGTGTTTTCTGCAACACACAAGAAACTTGTGTCCTGAGGAGCAAGGCAGACAGGTTTGTTTAGAATTCTCACCTACATCTAACAGTAGGTGTTTTGTTTTTTTGTTTGTTTTGTTTCTAGGAAGATTTAGGTGAGAAGGTAGTACAAGATGATGTGCTCCCAGGTCACGTAGGCTCTGCCTGCCTCCTGTCATCCACAATTGCAGAACTCGGAAAGAGTGCTGGAATTCTTACTCTTGCTATTATGAGCAGAAATCCAAGGAAGACAATTGGAAAAGTTAGAGGTACAGTTGATGTCAACAACAGATGCAGATAACTTTCCTCAAAGCCATGTGCTCTTTACTGACATGTGAAGCATTGCCGTTTTTCTTGCAGTGGACTACATAATTATTAAACCAATCCAGGGATACACTTGTGATATGCAGGCTTCATATGCAAAATACTGGAAACCAAGAACAACTCTGGATGTTGGACACAGGGGAGCAGGGAATTCTACAACAACAGCTAAGTAAGTTTGTTTACATTTTGAACTGGGATGATTGTTTCATTTCACTGACATCCGTTGAGGAAGCAGAGAGTTTTAAAAAGCTGCAACCCACAGTCATTTACTTCAGTATCAAATTGTTGGTATTCTCTAAAACAAAAACTTCTGATTCATATTTCTGTTGTTTCAATGGACTTCTGTGCTATACTGAATCTAACAAACCCTTTTTCTTGGGTGTTTCAGGCTTGCTAAAGTTCGGGAGAACACTATTGCATCCTTGAGGAGTGCTGCTAGTCATGTATGTACACACATTTTCATACACACGACACCTGTGTGACATGGACTAGGTTGGCTTGGATGCTTAATTTGCATGATTCAATGCAGTGAATGGTAATTGCACTGATGTAAATTAGATCAAATCACTGTGGAAACTGCCTGAGTAATGGGAAGTTAGACTCTCATTCTCAGGTCCCTTAAAAAAATCAAAACTTCCATTTAGTATATAGTGGTGGTTTTCTAATACAGGGAGAATTTTAATCTCAACCCTGTACAGACAGTTTGAACAAATGAATAAAATGTTGGCACTGCTGGAGTGTGTCAGCATCCTCTCAGGTGACAAAGGTCTTACTCAGGGACTGCTGTGTACTGAAACTTGCTGTCTGAAAATGTGACTTGGGAGCTGAACTGGTACAATAAACCTGTCCTTGTTTTGGTGCTTGCTGCAGTGAAGACTTGGAATCCTAAGACAGAGCTTCCAGTTTGGGAGATACTAGCTGCATGTGCGGAAATTCTGTGATTGAGGTGGTCACTTTTATTCCTTCCAGTAGTCTTGATCACTGAATAAAACTGTAGCTATTAAGTTACCATTTTGAACAGTACTTCTTAATCCCTTAGTGGACACTAAAGGTTTATAGACAGCTTCTTAAATGCTTGCAAGAAATGTGCATTGAGGCAGAAATTTGCTGTGAAGTCATCAGCAGCATCACCAGAGGAGTGCTTTCATCTATTTGCAGATTGGAAAGGCTGAAAACCACCACTCTGAAAATATTTCTTCTGAGAAAAGGGCTGGAAAAAACCCCATGTCCTATTTTCTCTCTGTGCTGATTGACAAAGTGTGTGTCAGGGTGATAATTTGATGAATGGTATTCTTGGAGGCCTTTCAAAGGAATGATTTGCAGACAGTCAACAGAAGTAAAAAACCCCAAACCTGTTACTGTGTGTTTCTCTTTCAGGTCCTCCCTCTTTTTGAAAAGACTGTACTTAGAGCTTTTGGATCTTTCTTCCTTTTTTAAAGCCTAACAGGAAATCATGTACAGCTGGAAAGGGCAGGGGAATACTGGATGCAACTATTTCTGCTCTTGCACAGATTATAACACATGCTACTGTGTTACTCCCTGGTGACTCCAGAAGTTTGTTCCTATATGGAATATCTCCCTAAACCCTTGGCAATGTGGAGCCATCACTTGTCTCTTGGTGTGGTGGTAGGGAGGAGGGAGGAAGATGCCTCAAAGGCATCTATGTTTAAAACATCTGTATCTAAAAATATCTTAGTCTTCCTCTGTAATCAGGTCTACAAGAGTTGAATCTCAATAGCAGGTTTACAGGATTAAACAAGATAGATACATGTATGTATATGTGCATATATTTATGTGTGTGTATATATTTATATATGAACTGTATTATGGTAATGAAGATAATTTGCCGTATAATTCTCATCATTAATAACCCGTTGCTGAGCATGATTTAACTGGTAATAGCCAGTTGTGTTCAACTTCTGCTTGATGTCCAGGACCTGTGAATACTTGACAATACTTGCATGCAGTTCTGTAGTCCTTGTGCATAAGTAGTTAATGGACTTCTGTTTTGTTCTGTGTGTTTTTCAATTTTCTGTAGGGAGCAGCATATGTGGAATTTGATGTACATCTTTCTAAAGATCATGTACCTATAGTATACCATGATCTCACGTGTTGCATAGCCATGAAAAAGGTAAAGAAGATGACATCTGTATTTTATTTATAAATGATCATTCTAGAAACTTAAAATGCCATGCTCTCATAGAAATATTTCTGGGGACTCAAGGGATAGGATGGGAATAAATATGCAGCGTTACTTTGTGCATGGAGCAGTGAAGTTGAGTTTTTCCTTTTGATGTTGAAGCAACAGCATTTCAGATGCATGGTTTGGCACTCTTCAAGCCTATACTGTAATTATTATTTAGCTTCTTTCTTACTTAAGGTTTGAAAGAAAAAAAGTAGACAGCTCCAATATATTCAGTAGTGCCTATGGGACTCTCCTAGACTCAGGCCTGAATGTTTACATTCTGTCCTGTTCTGATGATCTTCCCTCCTAGTGCTGGCAGTGAATCCAGAGATTGCAGAGCACACTGCTCTGTCTTCTTGGCACTGAGTCTTGTGTCTTCACTCACACCCGTTGCAATAATACACTTTATAACAAACTTGGGTTTTGAACAGTTGTGGGAATGGAACTTACACTGAATATTCATTTCTCTCAGTCAATCTTCACTCAGCATTGTCTTGCTCAGTAAAAATTTTTTAGTGAAGAGGGGAAGTGAGAAATGGACAGAATTTTTTTGTCACCAGATCTTTATTTTGGGAGTGCTGTGTGTGTGTCTCAGTTTTACCCCAGGACATTTATCTTTTTTTATTAGTTTCTGAGACACTGGATAAAGAGCAGTAAACAGAACTGCCTTGGAGTATTTTTTACTGCATTTCTTTACTTGCAAGCATCTTTCCTGAATACATTGACCAATCAAATTTTTACAGAATAATTATGCTAACCTTTTGAGAAGAAAGAACTTTAAAGCCTCTGACTTGCATGAAAGACCAAACACTGTGTTTTTTTCAAATTGACACCTGTTTTATGCTTCTAAGTGCATGTGTTGTCTTGTGGAAACTGATCATCTTAATCATAAAATACACTTGTATCTTTAGCAATAAAATAGGAAACATTAGTTGCCTTTAACGCTACTATATAAGAAGTGTGTAGGCTTTTTTGTTATTTTCAGTAATGCTCAATTATGTGTTGTATCTCTTCAAAGAAACTGGATACGGAGCCATTGGAACTATTTGAGATTGCAGTCAAAGAACTCACATTTGATCAGCTGCAGTTACTGAAGGTATTGTTACCTTGGCTAGTGCAATATGCTGTGTGTAGAATTTCAAATTTTATATGAAGCTTAGAGGTTTTGGGAGCAACTGTCAATAGTTTGGGAGAGTACAGTTTTAAAAATTGTACTAAAAAAGCAGTTCATGCCAAGAAAAATACTTTTGCACCATTGTTACAACTTGGATAAATTTCATTACTTTTTTCCTCAAGAAATATGGTATCTAATTGTCAAATATTAAAGGGACCGTGTTGAACTGCTCTTCCTTCCAAACAGAAGTGTCCTGTCTACATAAAAAAAAGTCAGGGGATGACAGGGCTGCTGAAGACCCTGCTGAGATACCTGTTCTCAGTCAAGGAAAGCATCTGGCTGGTCCAACAACCATATCATTCTTTTCTTTTTACTTAAAATTACTTGGTCTGCTCCTTTTTGTGGAGAGAGAATTTGAATGAAGCAAGGGAGTTGGCCCTGTCTGGCCTGGTTCTACCTCAGTATGTGTGACTGTAATATAAAACAGGTCAGCCCTCTGCACTGGATTGAACCACAGAGAAGGGATTAATGTTCAGACTTTTTCACATCTTGATATTGAATTATAGTATGTGTGGGTTTACCCTTAACATGATTTCTGAATTTTCAGTTAGCATGTTTTCAGTTTGGTTTTGAGCTTACCTTGAAATCTTTAAAACAAAGTTTGAAAGAAAATTGTGATGTGTACTAGTATGTCCTTTATTCTTTTACTAATTACTAAAACTGTGTCTAAAATGGGCTTTTGAACTTTAAAACTATTTGCAAGCAAAATTAGTTACAATTTACATGTAGGAAGATCTGTATGGGCAGAATGTTAATGTTGCTCTTATGCTCTTCAGCTGGCTCACGTGACAGCACTGAAGGTAAAAGATCACAATGGTATGTACTGGTTTGAAAGAGTCTTGGGCTTGGTTTATTACCATGTAATTATATAAACTCTGTGGTTGCAGTTGCTTGTTGTAATCACATTTGTCCTGAACATTTCTAAATGCTTATGTAGTTAATTTTGTGCATGCTGTGCATGTTAATTTTTTCCATGCTTTTCTGGAAAGGAGGTATCTGAACAGAAGTTACTCCCTTGGGAAGCAGGGACAGAAAGGCGGAAGGCAAATGTATAGATCAATATATATTTCTGAATAATCATAACAAAATTGCCACTAATGTTTCCATCTTATGCTTCCCTAACTGTACCTTCAGCTTTTCAGAATTGCTGACAAGAACTTTGGTAACTGCTGTAGGGTGTCTTATCAGTGCTCTGAGTTCTTGGCCTTAACTTGTCGTCACTGTAGGGGCAGCAAATTGACAAAGTATCTCATATATCCTACCTGTATAGGAAAAGATGAAATAAAAAAAACATAAATAAGCCTTGATAGCCAAGGCTTCTTCTGCATGTGATTCAGTGAGGGAGGTGGTGAGTGATGGCAGAAGCCATTCTGATCTATTTGTGGCAAGTTTTTAAATTCCAAAACAGGAATTGCCAACACCGTTGTTGGAAAATGTCAGTGTTAGAGGAAAAGGGGTAGGTAATCAAAAGGGAGACCTGATCTCATTCTTCACTCCTTAAAGGCCTTATAATTTTGACGCAGGCTTTTCTTGCTGGCATTACTGGGATTGTACTGCTGTTTGTTTTGATTTGATATTTTGTATTTCTTTCCAGCATCTTTTAATGAGGAAGAGAACTCTGCGTTTGAGACCCAGCCGTTTCCTTCTCTGCAAACAGTAAGTAGTGAATATCGAGCAAGATGATTGTGGAACATGAAAACCTGTGTTTTACTTTCAGCTTTGCACACATAGCAAGGGATATTGATTTTTGGGTTTAGGCCTCCGGTATCAGTGCTGGAACTAAGAACAGAGGCTTTATAGTTGGACACTGGAGGCTTCTCAGTGCTTACAAGTAATAGTTTGTCTGTATTTCAAGCTTCTGAATTCATGAGCCCAAGTTGTATAGCTCAGGGTACTCTCAGTTTTACAGCTGGTTAATATGTGGGCATTGCCTGTTAATGCATTGACAATTGTTTTAATTTTGAAAGAAACCACACCTGGCCTTTGGCAGTTCCTCACAGAGTCTCGGCCATCTCTCAGAGCCAGACACTGAGAAATGCTGAGTGAATTTCTAGTGTGTTTCCATTTAGAACTGTTTTGAGTTAGCTCTGCCTTTTGAAATCACCTTACAAATATTTCTTTGCAAGAATTTCACATGAAAGAACTTTTGTTATCATCATAATGGCAAGCTCTTGGACTTCATACTTAGGACTATGTGTTACACAAGATGCTTTTTGCATTCAAAACAACTTTCTGCAGAATTAAAAACCATTTTTTCTTTAGGAGTAGGAATGGGGCATTTCTTACGTGTGTTAAGGTGAATTGATTCTCATTTGTATCTTGTCAAATTCTTGCCCTTAAGATTTTATCAATTTTTATGTATTTATTAAGTTTAAATTGGAGCAGAAAAGGGTGTATCTCTATCTTGTTAATAAAATGTTAAAAACCTAAGATTTTTAATTCTGCTGTTAGACACCATTAGCATTAAATTCCCATGTATTCTCCCAATAATTACCTTCATAGTGCTCTGTTGTCCTACTTTGCTGTGGGATCTCTTCACGATAGAATTTTTTTCAGGTGCTGGAGTCTGTTTCTAAAGATGTTGGGTTCAACATAGAAGTAAAATGGATCTCCCAACAAAGGGTAAGTAAATATACACGTGATTTACTTTGGTTTTTTGACATTCTCATGGCTAATGCTTTAATTTGATGTGACAATTTGTGAGCTGCAAAGGCATAATTTTTGAAGTTTTATGTGCCTTTTTTATTTTTTTTTTATAATGCATCATTGTTAAACTGTGGATATAATAGCACCACTCCACCAAATGAACAACCTTATTCTTAAAATGATAGGAAGTATAGGATTGAGTTCATAATGCAGCTCAGACTGCTTTTGGTAGGAGAGTCTTTTTAAAGTCAACAGATCACAACAGGGCAGGCAGGAAAGTTCCAAGAAATTCAACCTTTCCTGGCCCAGTACAGGAGCAGCTACAAAATGGTGCAGTAATGCAAGCAACTGCTGCCTTCCAGTCAGCAGGAGTGCAGACTCAACTGGACTGTGGAGCACTCAGTCCAGAAGGGAATGGTTGTAAAGGCTGGGATGGGAAGCCTGGAGTGGGGAAAGGAAGCTGAGGAGAGTGGTAGGTGGAAGTCCATGTGCTGAAAATAACAACAGAGAGTAGCTGGTGTGGTTATTGGTCTTCAGGGAATTTCTCTGTGGTTGTGAAATCAGAATAGGCTTCCTAGGAATGCATTCTATGGCTGGGGAGACAGGGAATTTTTCAGTGAATCTTACTGCTGTGAGAATTCAGCTGCACCTCACAGACTGTCAGTCCTGGAGAGCTGTAACCAACATTCAGCAGAGTGAAGGATTGACTTGTGCATTCACACTGGCCAGCTGAATTCTCACTTTGCTCAGATGAATGAGAGACCGTTGCTGTTTAAAATAATTTTAGTAAGCATAAATTTAAGTGGCTGAAACTTGTGCCTTCTTTTTCTAGGATGGACAATGGGATGGCAACTTGTCAACTTACTTTGATATGAACCTTTTTCTAGATATTATTCTGAAAACTATTTTGATGAATGCTGGAGGAAGAAGAATTGTGTTTTCTTCTTTTCATGCAGATATTTGTACAATGTAAGTTAAGAAGAGAGAGAGAAGTAATGTACTTTCTTGCTTAAATTTATTTTTATTTGGTGAAATTTACTTTATACGTAAGAATACACACCAGGAAATAAGTAACAGGTGTTTTGCTTAGACATAAACTTTGGGTGCCAAAATAGTTGGAACCTGAAATGAGACCACTTTGCCATCTGAAATGAGCCAAAAATAAAATAGGAGAGCAAAGTCGTAGCAGATATTTTTGTCAAGTGCCTTCCTGGATGTGTCACTCTTTCTTAGCACAACAAAAGATGTCAGGTTTTCTTCTGGTATCCCAAATTTTTTTTCAGTCATACTTGAGGGGTATGCAAGCCTGACTTAGGAACCAAATTATCTTGTTACAGTACCTAACTTGAAAAATGTATTAGTAAGGTTAGGGGCTGTATATTAACCATGTTTACAAATTCTTATCATGGATCTTCGTGATTATCATTAATCTAAAGTGACTTTAAAAAGCAAATTACAGAATTAAACAGCCTTCAGGGATTTTATATAAATGTTTTGAGGATGTGGGGCTGAGTTCAACATCAAGCCTAGCTTGCCTTAACCTGTGTGTTAATCTCCAGTAGTGGCAAAAGGAATCATTTGAGCAGTTGGTCACACGGTTTGATGTTCAACTGTGGGACCATCTCCGTGCACCAGCTAGGAACTAGATTACCATGCAGTAAAGAGAGGAATTCCCCTTAAAACAGTGAGATCAAAGTTCCCTGCTTTTTATTTTTTCACTTTTATTTTTTCCTTTGCTACTTGTGACTTTTTCCCTGGCAGGATCCGGCATAAGCAAAACAAGTACCCTGTGTTATTTCTCACTCAAGGGGAATCTAAACTCTATCCAGAGCTTATGGACCTCAGATCTCGCACAACTCCAATTGCCATTAACTTTGCACAGTTTGAAAACTTGCTGGTAAGCTGACAAGTTCAAATCAAACTAAATGATTACTGCTTGTTTTAAATGTATCATTTTTTACACTAATGCTTTAAATTACAACTAACCTCATAAAAGCAATACACTAATATTGGGTAACTGCCAAAATAATGTCCATCGTTTCAAATGTTTTTTAATACAGTGTTTTAAAAATAACACTGTAAAGAAACTCTGTAATTGTGTTAAGTGATTTTTTATTATTATGGATGAAATTGTAAGGTGCTGCCAGTGTCAAAAGATTAAAAAAGCTGATGTAAGTGTCTCAGAAACATGGATTTTAAT
This sequence comes from Orthonyx spaldingii, assembly GCA_013397795.1. NCBI lineage: Eukaryota > Metazoa > Chordata > Aves > Passeriformes > Orthonychidae > Orthonyx > Orthonyx spaldingii. Next base: position 489,088 of record VZTJ01001740.1, on the reverse strand, counting down.
TGAAGACTTTTATATTTCAGGGAATTAATGTGCATTCTGAAGATCTGCTGAGGAATCCAGCGTTTATTAAACGGGCCATATCCAAAGGCCTGGTTATTTTTTCATGGGGTGATGATGCAAATGACCCGGATAATAGGAAGAAGTTGAGAGAATATGGTGTTCATGGGCTAATATATGACAGGTACTTAGTTTTGGCTTTTAAAAATAATAATAATCATCATCATCATCATCATCAACCTTAGAAACTGTTGTATCTTGATTGTGGTGAAATGTAATGTTGCTTCTTGGTTTAATGGGTACAGAAAGTACAAGAAGCCCATAAACCCAGATCAAGAGCAAGTCTAACACCAATTCCCCCCTCTTTCTGCTGGATATATGAAGCAAAATAACTTTTGTTTCTCCTGAGATTAACATAAATGTAATTTGATTCTTTAATGAACTAGTGCATGGCATACACATTTAAGGTGCTACTAATATTCATGATAGTAATTTTTTAAGTTCTGTACATGATATGGTGAGGAAAATTTTATTTAATTGCTTGACTGAAAATGTCAGCATTCTACATTAAGCTGTGGAAACAGTGAACACAACTTAAACAAATGATTTTAACTTAATTGTTGCCAACATTCTGTTGTGTTTCAAAGCTGTGAATTCACCATTTTTCGTATTAAAAGAAGCTTGGAGTGGCTCCAGGGCAAACTGCCAAATTAGTCACTTCAGAAAGTAGCTGTTACATCCAAAAATTCAGGTAGAGACATCAGAATACTGTGTTAAATATTTGAACAAAAGTGTTGTTGTCTTACTGGTTGCTGACAAAACCCCAAAGTTTTAGCTCTTTTATGTTTGAAGATGTGAAATTCATCATTATGAGATGAAGTTTAATTTGAGAAGCTGTATTAAGTTAGAATTTCTGATAGATAAGAAAGAATTTGTAATTGGGAAAGCATTAAGTGTAACTGAAGTTTCAAGTTACAGAAGGCTTTCAAATCTTCTGCTTTAGCAAGAATATTGCTTGGTATATTGTTTTACCTAAAAAAAAAAACTAAACCAAAAAAACAAAGGTGATCAATAATTGTCAGAGGCTCTGTTTTATAAAGTGAAAACTGAGAGTCAATGTAACCTTATCTACAGGCAAGAAATCAAATATGTTTGCTCTTCGAGTTCTAGGCTCTCAGTGTGAAAAAACAGTTAACTCCCTTCAGTCTGTTGTTGACTGCTGGGAATCCTTTCAGAGAGGTGACTCCATTGCATCTCAGGTTTGAGGTCTCACTTCTTGTGCTGTACAGAATGTCTCCTATTCATTGGCAATAAAAAAAGGAATAACTAGATTTTTGCAGTGGGGATCAGCTTCATACTGAAGACATGGACACATAAGTCCTCTGTCCTGCTACAGCAGTGCTGTGTGTTGTACCCGTGCTGCAACTCATGATTGGGGCCCCCTTTAGTCCATTGGACTGGAATGGAGGTGAAACAATCCTCTATGTACTGTGCCATCATAGAATAATGGAGTTTTATTCTATAGTATACATAAGTTAAAGTGGTACAGTGTTGGTGGGGTGTTTGAATCAAATACTGCTGCATGAAGTGTTTGTAAAACGTCTCTTCATCTGATGTCTGCTAATCCAGTCTTCCAAAGTTGTTAATTACTCCTTGTGCAATAGATATTGACTACTAAGGTAAAACAGTAAAGCAGGTGACAGCCTTATTTCAGACTTCATGTTGCTTTTGTTGCTTTAGATCCTCCACACCACTTAAATCTTGTGGTGTTTATGTCAAGGATGCAAGTCAGCTACCTGTCACTTTATGTGTCCTGTTGTACTGTTTGGTGTGATTTTAGTTGTAGTAGGATAGTAGAACACCTTTTATCTCACCTTTTGATGACCACCAATTCACTGGAAGGCTGAATTCCCTTGTGGATTTAACAGAACAAAAAATTCTTAACCTTCCTACACTGTTTAGATCATCTGGATTCTTAATAGTGTTCATCTCTCCTCTTGCTGCCTGCCTCCTCTATCACTTCCACTTCAACATCTTTCCATTTTTTTGGAAAGGAACCCCAAAATTAGTATTAACTCCAAAGCTGCTATTGCAGGCTTGTTAAGTGTAATTTCTAAATGTCATTTCCCTTTTTTTTTTTTTTTTCTGTAGGCCAAAACAAATAATGGAATATCCCTTCGCAATTTTTAGTTCCTATTCAGGATTTCCTAATTGTCTGAATAAAATGAAATTCAGTCTTAATACAGGTCTCTTAGAAGGAATATTACACCTTCTGAAAGTGGCATTAGATGTCTCAAGGTGGACAGTTTGAAATGCAGGTGGTACCTGCAAGTCCTGCAATGTAGAAGTGTAAGACCTGACAGCAAATGTTCCCACTCACAGCTGGAGCTGCTGGGTAAAGAGGCAGCATTTCAGATCATTTGAGACTTGAAGCTGATATTAAGAGTTTAAATAGGTATGGTGTCAGCACCCCTATTTTGTGCTGTTTGGATTTTAGAAATAAGTAAATTTAAAACTAAATTTAAAAAGCAGAACTCGAGAGAGAGAGATGTACATGACAGTTCCAAGGACTAGGAATAAGTAGGGACTGCAGTAACCTGTTTTACTGTAAATCCAGTTCATGCTATCGTTGTGTCTTCAAATTCCAGAATATTTCCAGGGCTGAATTAAAATGGTGCTTCTTCCACAGTTTCTGCAGAATTTTTGTTCTCTGGATTTATGGCCAAGTTCAGATATTTATCAAATGTGGTGTTTTGTGGTGTTGTTTACTATACCTTTACTTACACCATCTGAAGTGCTAGTTACCTGAATAATCTAGGAAGTGAATAGAGGAATTCTGGTGAATTTTAGGTTGCTTGTATGTGGGCCTGAGTTACTGTGTGCAGTAGCTACTTCTGAGATAATGGACTGTGTGCATAGAGATTATTTCGATAAGCTATTTTTTCCAAACTTTAATCATCCATGTAGAATTGACCAAAACACTGTAGCCAGTTGTGAAGATGGCAGAAAAACTGTGTCCTGAATACCAAAAGTTGGTGATACCAAGCACTGGCCAAAAAAAAATGCAGGTAGGGGGTCTGACTTTGCTTTGCATGGAGAAAAACTGCAAGACTAAATCTGGGAAACCTACAAATGCCAAAAATATTAAAAGACTGGGGCAGAGGAAAGAACACAAATGCACTCCCTCACCCCCATCCAGGCCTTTCTCCACTTGGGCTGCAGATTATTACCTACACTCAAAGTCATTAATCCAAGCAGATGTTCTGGTGCACTTGCTGGGATGATATTCTCCTATTTTCCTGTGTTCAACTACCATTCATCTCAGTGTTTAACCAAATTACTTGTATTAAAAGGGCCTCCTCTACAGGAAGGTGCCACATCTGCCTTCAGGCTTTTATTTGGGTCCTTATACAGAAAAATACTGTATGTGCATGACTTGATATATTCTGTCTGCACAGGAATCTCATCCTTAAAATGCTTTATTAGTCTGATGTTTAGATTTTAATTAGAGAAGAAAATTCAGTCTATTGTAGAGAAATTCTCTGGCTTGGTGAAAATGCTGAATTTTAAAGCAGGATTTGTGGGGTGATTTTTCTGGTATTTTTCTCCTGGGTAGACTTGGTAAACAATCCAGGAAATGTTTCTATGTTTGAATATACTTAACTCACAAGAACAATGCAGCCATGTATTTTTGCACCTGTTGGCTGTATATTGAATACCAACGTGGAGAGGGGGTGGGTGCTGCCTTACACTTGCATCGTCTTTTCTCATTCACTTTACATGATCTGAGTTCTGTGTGTTGAATAATACACAGAACTGCATAAAAATACTAAATCAGTATTTCCCAAACATGGATGCTGAGACCTTTTCCATGAGAGCTTTGTCTGAACACCACAGTTCCTTAGGCTGCATGTTGCATTTGCAGACAAAAGGTGTGCTTGATTGGTATTAGTAACTTCCCAACAGTTACACAAATTTAGCTGCTAATCAAGGCAAAAGCATTTTAAACACTTCTCAAAAGCAGAAGACTGCTGAAATCTGGACTGCCCTGTTTGCCTGAAACTGCATGTTACTTAAATAACAGCATGGATATGTGTAGGAAGTGTAGTATCAGTTGATTTATAATCTACTCAGTGATTGAATTAAGATGTTATGCAATGACAGTCTAAGTCGTCCCTGTTTTGTGAATTGCAAAGTAAACTCAAGTTTTCCTTGAGATCAATGAAAAGTGAGAAGTTTTAACCAAAAGCTTCAGAATATCTTTTAAGCATGGAAACAGTATTTCAGTGCTGCTGCCTCTTGTCTTGAATATGTTTTCAGAGGTTGCAAAGCACCTGACAGGAGCCAAACACATCAGTTTTACACCCACTGCATAGCCCTGCAAGTCTTTCGTAGAAGGTGCTTGTTTTAAAAAGTATTGTTTAAAGGACATCTCAGTCTTCTGCAGGGCTTGCTTCTAATAGGAAGTTGAATGGAGAAACTTCAGTGCATAGTTGCTTACAAATAATTGTCCTGTTGGAAAATGGAAGATAGGGAGCTCTGAGCTTATTCCTTATTTTGATGGTGATGTTGGAAAGTTAGAGAAATCCTGGAGCTATGTTCTGCTTTTGCAAACTGGTGGTGTGCTTTCATGGACCCAAACAAAAAGTAGGGTCAAGAAATTCTGAAGTACAAGTGTAGCTGTGCTTTGGGTTGTCTTCTCTGCTTTTGGTTTAAAAGAAACTGTATACACACATTGGAGCCAACTGGCTCTAGTGGACAGTTTGAAGGGAGCTTGGAAGGTTGAATTTATCCAGAATATCAATTGAAAAGAATTTAGAATGGAGCAGGAATTACAGAATTTATACTTGTTGTAGTGAAGAACTAATAATAAAATACTTGCCAGAAGCTGCTTAGAAACCAGCTTAGCCATGTTCTGAGAACAAGGGGCTTGGAAGAACCATGCCTTTGCTGTTCTAGTGTCTAACTGATGGGAAAGACTTCAGATTCCTAGTTCCTAAAGTGTGTTTTATATAGAAAATGACCTTCAGCTTTGAGTGTTTTGTCTGGAATTCACAGGGAAATTAATAATGTGCCACCTAACTCAACTGAAGAAAGCACAGGAAGGAAGGCAGAGCTTTTATTTTGCAGAAAGCTTCCATTAGGCAAATTTGAGTCGTATCTTAGACCTATATTGGGTTTTAAGTGCTGTGCAAGTACTTTAAATGCTATACCTTCTCTCTGAATTTCATCAAGTTGGACAGCATCTATCCTCATTTGTAGGAGTTTCTTCACAGAAATTGTCCTTGATCTTACTGTGATCCATATCAGTGTTTCCTGTGGAAGTGTTTCCTTACTTGAATCCCATTATTGTACCAGTGTTTGAGCTGCGTGTAGGTTTTGGTGTCTCGGATTTGCCAGCAGCTCACAAATTGTCCTGTCAGGGGAAAAGGGCACCTTGCAGTCTCTCACATCAGCATTGAATTGTTTTGATTGTGGTATTGGTTCCTTTTGGGCATACTTTGAAAATGTGTGAGAGACAAAGGATGATGAAATAAAAACAAACTTTCTTGAAGGAAACATAAGTGAAGTATGGACGTTCTTAAAAGTAAGGCAGAAGCCATGGTAATTTCTTGCAGAAGTTTTCATTTGAAGGAGATAAACCTGGAGATCTGCAATACCTGGAACAGTATATGTGCAACAGCCAAAAGTGAGAGCACTGGATGCCAGGATTAAAATTTTGGATATAAACATGTTGATATTAGAAATTGATGTTGGGAAACCAGGATATATCCCTGTCACAACAGGTGTTATACCAAAGTTAGGTTACTGGAGCACCAATGCTTTTGCTTTATAATGAATTACACCAGAATAGTGTTTGAGTTGTGCTTAGTGCTTACAGTGTCACTCAAAATGTGGTTTGGATTTGAACAATCTGGTATGATGCTGACATTTCAAATCCTGCAGTTTTGTTTACGTGTAGGAAAACAAGAAAGTGAAAAGAGGATAGACTGTTTAAAATAGGGTGGATGCTTAATTTGCATTAGGTGTGGAGAGAGGTCAGAGTTCCTATTTTTCACCCTTCACTTAATATTGTGGTAATTATGGTAATTTAAAAAAGAAAAAGTTCTGAACTGGGGGGAGATGAAATACCTCTTGAAACAGTAAGTATACACTCCCTGCAGTATTATGTACAAGTACTATATCACAGTCTGTTCAAATAATCTCAGGGCTCTGAAATTTCTTACGCTTTGAACTTTGAAGCCTGGAACACTGCTCTTATTCCACTTGTGCTTTGTGCCACAAGTAAAATCACATTTGTCAGGAGACTAAGCGAGTATATGCCAACAGGTTTTTAGTATAGTCAATGAAACACTCACTGCTCTGCGTGAAGGGAATACCATTTTATATTGCAAGCTGAGCAGCAAAACTTAGGGTACTAACCTCAAACTGTACTTGCAGCCTAATTTTACTCTGTTTAGGAAAAACCACAGGTGCTTCATCTGGTGTACATTTCTGCGGACTACTAGTTTATACTGATCAGTGTTTTTTCTTTCCTCATTTATTCAGGATATATGACTCAAATCCTGAACAACCAAATATGTTCCAGGTGGAGCAGCTGGAACGTCTCAAGAAGGAACTGCCGGAGTTGAAAAACTGTGTGTGTCCCTCTGTTAGCCACTTCAAATCCATAGCTCCGTGTAAATGCCATCATAGTTACCTGGAAGAAAAAGCTGTAGATAACTTGAAGAGTGTTCAGATGCAAAAGGACTAATTTTAGGCAGAATGCTGTTTTGTATCTATAGACTTTTCACCATTGGAATAGTTCTGTCTGTGCTTTCAGGTTGGTTTGTTTTAATTTTAAGTCTTCAAATAGCAATAACTGTGGTCCTCTTCTTAACAGTACTTAGTAAAATTTCAAACAATGTCAAAATATTCAACCAGTTATAGTTATTGTTCCAATTTACATACACAGTTTTAACTTTTTCCTCAAATAATCTCAAATTTTGAAAAAGAAAATTATCACTAGTGCTTTTAAAAAACAAAAACTAAATTGTTATAATTAAGCAGTCTCAGTAGTGAAAGCTCAGAAACTAAATTGTTGAGAAATTACAGTAATCTGATATTGAATATGCAGAAAATTTGGTTTGACTTTGATTTTACTTACAGGCTGACAAGCTGTAGCATTTGTCTGACAGCAGGAAATTAAGAGAGTGATTTTAAGATACATATAAATAGATATGGCCTATGAAAAGATCTGAACAAATTGGTACCTCGTGTATATGTATTTGCACTGGTAGATCCACGTGTACAAAGCTTTGTGCCATTTTAAAATATTTATTTATTTTTTAGTCAACTGCAGCTCATTTTTCCCCACTTCATTGGACATTCAGGCTGCTGCCTTTGTTTCCTCACCTCTCAGTTCAGTGGTATAGTGCCTGTGCACAGCAATCAAGGGGGACCCACGAGTACAATTCTTTCATTAATCGCACACAGGCCTGCTAAACTTTAAAAATGTTGCTAATAATCTTAACAGAATTACAGAAACGTCTTCAGTGGTCGAGAATCTTTTTTGCACAGTAACCTTAATGGACAGCGTATGTACCCTGCACAAACTGTACAAAATGCATGCTTTATCTATTAAGCATGAAATTTAGGTGTTTGCTGAGGTCCTTGCATCTTTATGGTGCTAGTTATGTGTGAAGGGTGCAAGGACCAACTCAACAACTTAATCTCCTTTGCCTGAGAAACCTCAAGCCTGTTATTCACAAACATTTGAAGAAGAGGCTATACCATACGTGGTTTGTCTTACTTAGATAATGCAAGCTACTGGCTTTTGTATTTTGCAAGGCTTTTGGCTTTTACCATTCAGCAAGAATCACAATTGTACTGAATTCAGAAAATCAGTATTCTGTTGACTGGTATCTATCCTCTGTAATTTATTACAAAGTCATAGTTTAGAGCTCTTGATAGATAGTATGCATGTCCTTTCTCCTCCTGACATTGCAGGTCATGCCAACTCAAACAGCTGTAACTTTCTACTGAAGTGTTAATGTATAATAAGAATGGAAAATATTTATTTTTTTTCTCTTGTAAATTGACAATGAAAACAATAGTATGTACTATATTCTTTATATACAGTCATTGCTACATATAGAACTGATTGTACAAAGAGTAAAGCCATTGCAAGTAAGTGCTTGAGCCTGCACTGCTGAGCAGTTTGAAACAGCTTGTTTTGACTTGTGCATTTTAGTATTTAAAGTTTGTTTGTCTTGCACAAACAGCACAGTAGTGATTAGGTATCTGGAAGCCTTCTTTTATTAAAAAAAAACCAAACAAAAATGCAAAACAACCTTATGCCAAAGTTGGAAGTGTGTGAGCTGTGTTTTTGAGAAGGGGAGGGGGCCCTGAACCAGAATCTTGGCATCAGGAACCTGTGGCTGTTACTTGATACATTCCTCACCTATGATTAATTCTTAATTCTTTTTCTTAATGGTTTCTTCCTCATTTGTGTACTCTGTGGAATCCTCTTGACAGGTCTTGAGGGCTTTGCCAACTGATACTCAACTCCTAGCAGAGTTTGTGTCACTGCTTGTGAAAGCTGGGCAGCACATGCACAGAGGTGTTGAATGTGACACCTGTTCTGTGTGAAGGGGGTGTGAAAGTTGTGCTATATGAAGCCCCCTCTCAGACAAATCACAGTGAGATGCTCAGGAGGGCTTAGGCATCCTTAAAATCTTATTTCCCAGGCTTCAGTGCTCAGGGAATAGCACTTGTCTGTTCTGTTTTAGGGGAGTGGAAATAAATATACCCACTGGGTTGATTTTACAGGTCAGTTTTGAGCGGTATTACAGTGTTGTTGTTTTCTTGCTGACTCCCTTATTTCTGAGTAAGCTGTGGCAGCAATTTCCTCCAAACCTGAGGAGCTTCAGCAGCTCTCCTGCTGTGCCAGTTCTTGGAGTTCAGGGGAAGCTGCCACCTCCTGCTTTGGAGTGGGAGACCAGCATGGCCTGGGGCAGAGGTGGCTTTGCTCCAGCCAAGGCACCACTACGGAATTTCAATCCAGAGATATGTGAGCTGTAGTAGGGGAGACAGAGCTTCACTCTCTACTTTGGAATGTTTCCTTTTGGAAGACTGGGCTCCACATCTGTAATACTGTTTGCTGAACAACACAGCCACTGTATGCCATAACTACCATGGGCAATGAGTAAGGCCTGCTCCAGTCACACCAGTGGTGAGCTCTTGATGCAGCAACCAGCCAGCAGCACACCAGCTCTGCTGCCCTGGAAGACATTTGAGATGGATAGAACTCAGTCATGGACTAAATGAACTCTACAGACACCTTGGAGGGACAGTCATTGACCATGGAGATGATGTCTGTGCTTGGGTATGTTTATATATATATGTATGTAGTTGGAAGGTATGGGAGCTGAGTGTGACACAACTGGTTATAGAATAAGGGGTGGGGAATGTCCTTGTTTTGGCCAAGGACAGGGTTGATTTTTGAAGTGGCTGGGGGGTGGGGATGTGGCCAAGACTGAGATGTCACTCAGTACCACCTCATGCTATTGCTGGGAACAGGAAAAAGGGATTCCTTGGCTTTTGAGAAGAAGGGAGTGACATTCAGTCAGAAACAAGTGTGGGAAATGGATGGGTCAGGCTCTGCAATGAGCATTTTGCATGTGAATCACCCTCCCTTTTGTAAACTTTTTATTACACTTTTAAAATTTATTAATGTTGCTGTTACTGTTCATTTTTCTTGTCGCATTGCTGTTCCCAGTAAATGGGTCTTATCTCAACCTGTGATCTTGGCCTTTTCTCCAGTTCACCCTGGCCACCCCTGGGGGAAGAGGAGGAGCACACAAGTGACAGTGTGGTTTGGAGTCTCAGGGGAAGAACTAAAGTGGGGAGCACCATTCCTAAACCTGGCACTGCCCAAAGAAGTGAAGGCAAGTCCCTGGCACCATCAGGGAACCTTCTCCCCTGCCTTGAGGAGCCTGTGCTGCCCATGGCCTCTCTGGGGTGCCGAGGCCATGGGGAGGGACAAGGGAGACTTAAGGTAATCCCAGCCTTGTGGCCATATGCAGGTTATGGCAAACCTCACAGGCAGCCAGGTCCCAGCAGGCAGCACAGGGACCTGCTCCCTTCCTGAATCCTGAGCTAGCGTGGCACAAGGATGAAGACAATCCCCCAGTGTTGTGGTTTAGGAATGGGGTTCCCCAGTTTAATATACCCACTGAACTGCTCCGTGAGGCACTCACTCTCCCCTCCCCTTGCAGGACAATGAACAGGAGGGTTGAAGACACAAAGGGTAAAGATGATGAGTTAACAGTTCACTGGAAGCAGCAGCGGAATAAAAATGAACAGTAGCAGTCACAACATCGGTAACAGGGAACAGACATTACCCAACTGCTGCCACCAGCACACTCGCCGGAGGAGAGCCCTTCCCCTGTCCCTGGGAAATGACATGAGGTGGCACAGAACAACCTCTGGGTCCTGGCCATGTGCATTCCTGGCTACTGCAAAAATTAACCCTGTCCTGGCAAGAACCAGGACCTTCTCCGTTATTTCATACACCATCCAACTATACACATTTTATATATACACACACGCCAACATGGGTATCATTTCCATGGTCAATGGCTGTCCCTCCAAGGTGTCTGTTGAGTTCATTCACTCCATGACTGAGTTCTCTCTGTCCTAGGTGTCTTCCAGGTCAGGAGCGCTGGTGTGTTACGATATTCAGTGTGAGTTCCCCTCTAGGAAATACGGATACTACCTCCAAAATTTCTCCAAATAACTGGAGATTCAAATACTTCATAATCACATAGATCTTGTGTCTTAACTAGAAACACACAGCAAAAGTCTTGGTCACAACTGCCAGCTGAGAAAACTTGCTGGCTCTGCATTTGTCTCACACTCCTGGAATTATACCCCACATCCTGGAGCTTTGCACTTTCCTTCTCAGCTGCACCCACTTCATATCCTCTCAGTCTGACAGAGCCCAGCTTCAAAGCTTTCAACAGAAAGCATCTGCTTCCATGCAGTTCTTAGGAAAAAAAAGTCAGCACTGGCCTTCCCCTTCCTGCAGCCTGTAGCCTGCACCCCAAAAGGTCTTTGCTCTCTCCTTTCACTGATGTACCCTCAGCCAGGATCCAAACCTGAAACCCTCCACGAACTGCTCCCACACTAAAGGTACCAGGAAAAAAAGGTGTTTGCTTTTACCTTCTCACTGTCACCATTCAGAACTCTACCCTCTGTAACTTCCTAGACAATTAAATGTACCCTGACACTGCCTCAGAAACCTAAAGGGCAGATCTGAAAAAATGTCTAGACTACTGGCAAAATCTGCCAGGACCAAAAAACCCCAGCATTTATTTTGGAAGGCAAGCAGCTATCGCCAGTGTTCCTGGCTGGGTAACGGGCTGCCCAGGGGAGGTAAAGACCAGCAACAGCTTTCTTTCATGGCACTTCATGTGTAAGAGCAATCCACTCCCAGGGGCCCTGCACCGAAGTTTGGGTACTGCCTTCAGTGTTGAATAAATCCACCAGGGACTGCTCTAACACAGAGGTTCTCAGGAAAGAGCTGTTGCTGGTTCGAACCTTCCCGGGGCAGCATCTCCTGCACCACCAGCAATGGGGTGAGGTGCTTTCCTTAGCAAATAGAGGCACCCTCATCCTCTTTCCGGAGCTCGCCTCCAGTATTTGGATACCAGCTCCAAAATCGTGTATGCCCAGGGATCTCTTTCAGAGAAAACCTTCCAGAATAGAAAGCTCTTACTGGTTTATACCTCCCTAGGGAATCTTGTTGTGTTATTCTTTTATTTCGGGTGGTCAGCACCTGACAAGGAGAAGGATGAATAAATGACTTCTTTATTTAAGTTGATGATGACACTGATTAGATGAAAATGTAAAAGGATAAAAATGCAAAATGGTAGGACAGTCTGATCAGAACTATTTACTACACAATAAAACAACTAATAGAGTACTCTAGTTATTGCACCAATAATACAACTAGCTTAACAACTATCAAATAGGGACTGATGTTACTCACCCATGTCACTGACCATGGGCAAGTCTCTTTCACTCAGCCTCCAGAGGGGTCCCTGAGGGGCATCCCCACCCAAGGGAAGGATCTTCATGCATCTAAAAGAGATATGCTGGAAAAAGAAATATGCTGGGGAAACTGGGACTGGTCTTGTATAGTATGAAGTGGTTCATTGTCAGTCCTGCAACTTTTAGATTCTGTGGTGTTCTGCCTGCTCAGCAGAACATGTTTATTTTTGAGTCAGGTGCTCTTTGGTTTCTTCTGCTCAAAACTTCAGTCTCTCACTTCCCTACCAGGCTCTTCCACGTCCCTGGTGATGCCCACCTCAGTTGGGAAGAGCACCCTCATGAAGGGCATAATTTAAAAGAGTTTGGTCAAGCTGGTCTCAGCATTCTTCACCACTGAACCCAGTGTTCTACTAAACCCCCTTTATCTTAAATCCATCACCAAAAGTTTGTAAATAAGGCAAAAAGGGGTTCTTCAAAGCTGTCCCAGCCCTTCCAAACGGAACAGCACCAGTGCCCCTGCCCCTCATAGCGCAGTTGCTTGTCCCTCACACCAGTCCTGTGCTCCCAGGAACAGGAGAGCTTCATCTCTGTCCCTTACAGAGACAGTGAGACCCCTCTGGTGTTGAGCAGCTCTGTGCCTGCATTCCCACTGCTTCCAGCTCTCCCCGTTTGCTGACTGGTTTCTAGGTCAGCTTCATATCCAAGTTTTTATACATTATGTGTAGCTGTGCCACCTTAGGGCACATGGAATCTCACTAGAGAAGTGGGAAATCAGGTGGATGCAGCAAAAACACTCTGCCATCTCTGAAGAGGTCATGAAGGTCAGCACAGACTACTCTGCATTTAAATGAGAAAAGGCCTCCAGAAGCAAAGAAACATGGAATTATCCACTTCAGTGTTCTTCCTTCAATTGATTGAGAATAATAGAGCTCAGGGTCTGGATAAGAGGCATCCATTCCACCCCTTCACTGCCCCACCAGCACGGGGGTCCTTGTGCTTGCTCTGCCATGTAACCCTGCCCCTCAATCTGCTTATTAAAAACATTTGCCCAATTCTTCTGATGTTGCAGCCTCCTCCACTCATCTGCCCCACTGCTTTCTCCAAGGGACAGTTTTTATACTTTCTCAAAGCAACTCCTTTCTTTGCACTTTTTGGCTTCAGGTTCTGGAGTTACATGGTTTTTGCTGTGGCCCAAGTGTGTAAGAAGCAAATATTCCATATAAAGAAGACAGGGAATGACTTGTTCAAAAATAGAAAAATAAAAGAAACCAAACAGCTTGGGAAGCCTCATCTTTCTAGTTCATTTGTGTTACCTTGGCATTTACAATCTCCTTCTGAGATGATGGAGGTGGTTTGCCCTGCAGTTTGACTGCCCTCATCCCCGGATGTCTGTGAGACGTTTCTGGGCCCCACTGTTTGCCCCATGTCACGGTCCTGGCTTGCCTTGGCCACCGGCCACCCCCGTGTCCTCTGCTGTGACCCCTCGTGTGTGCGGGGGCTGCGCTGGTCACTGTGCAAAGGAAAGGGGACGAGAGGCTGTCCAGGCAGATGGGCTCGAGTGTCCCCTGCTCCCCCAGGTGTGACCCCAGCGCTGCTCGCCGCTGCCCAGGCCCTGCCTGCGCGGGCAGTGCGGACACAGCGAACGCCCCGGGGCTGCCCCTGCACGTCCCGACAGCTCCCATGTGACTCCGGGTCACAGCGCTCGGCCACACCTTGGTGCTCACAGCTGTCTTCACCTGACAGCAGGCAGGAAAGGCAGCAGGGCAGGAAGGGGAGAAAAGAAGGAAGAAACCAGAGCAGGAAGGGGAGGAAAAGAGGAAGAGAGAGAGGGAGAGGTAAAGAGGCTGCATTCAGCAGTGAGGAGCAGAGTGGCCGATAATCACCGTGCCCGAGGCTTCCGATGTCCTCCTCAACTTCCACCAGCTCTTTGCCCAGCGGCCTGGCAGTCCTGACGACCTTCCCAGATGTGCTCTTCATCCCTGAAATCGTGAGTGCTGATTTTCCTGGGGGAGGGCCGTGGCTGCTGGCGGGGCACCCAGCACAGCTCATGCTGCAGGTGTCTGGGGGGTCAGGCTTGTCCGCAGACACGTGGCTCAGGACCCACCCAGGTCCCTGAGCCACAGGGGACTGGGGGCAGCTCATCCTCGGAGGAAAACACAGGGCCTGAGGCTTCGAAGCTCTCCTTTAGTCTGCAATGGGATTTTTCTGGTGCCTTTGAAAAACTTTACTTGTAATTTCCTGCATTAAAAAAATGGCAGGGGTTGCTGGTGGGTTTAAAGTAGGTTGCCAATCTGCCGGTTAATTAACTGGAAGATTATTTTAGCAGATAGTACAGGCAGAGGGTGAGCTGCTCGCTTGGAGCAGGGGATTAGGGTGAGCTGAGGGAATTGTTTGCAGCAGCAAAGAGCCCCCTCAGCCGAGGCTGTGCTGCCCAATTGCAATATTCCCGAGGTGCGGAGCACTGGACCTGGGCGTGTGGGTGAGCAAAAGGTGAGCAAAGGGTGAGCAAACACCTTGTAACTTCTTTCCACATTGTAACTCCATTGAGCAGAAGGAGATCATAATCTTAATGGATTTGGGACAAACAGTTAAAGGCAGTTTCTGTGAGCACTGGCTAAAAGACACAGAGCTTCAACTTGAACCTTTTCCCATTGTCCTCTGCCCCACTCATGAAAGTTGCTTTTCTCACAAGAGCTTGGGAGGCTTTTTTTCCAAATCCTGAGCACTTTGGTCCAGCACTGAAATCTCTGGCTGAGTATTGCAAGATGGCACTCAGATTATTTTATGCTAAAAATTTCAGCTTTGTCATTCGGCACCAAATCCTTTCCTGTCACCCAGCTTGGTCCACACTCCTGGGATTTGCGGCATTTGCTTCATTCTCCTGGTGATAACAACGCAGGAAAGAGGATGTAGAGAAAGGCTTTGCTTCACCCCCTCCAATCAAAGTTCCCTCTGGGAACTTGATCTCTGCCTGAGAGCAAGGTCCAGGTTTCGTGCAGCTACATGGTGGAGGATGTTAAGTCCCTGTGGAGGTTTTGGCTGGACAGACACTTGCCAGTCACCCCTGCCACTGAGTTGTGTCAGTCCTGGTGCTGAGCCTGCTGTTGGCCTCAGCGTGCTTACTCTGCTTGAACTGTTTGTAATCACTGTCTCCAGGGGATTTGGCAGGGTAGCTTGCTGAAATGAGCACCCTATTGTTTGGTTTGGGTAAGATCTGGAAATGTGCATCCTGAAGGGCCAGGAACCACCCAGGAAGGAGGAATGCTGAAAGACTGGATTTCTCCATCTCCCTGAGGACTCTGGGCTGTGCAGCTGTATGACCTCTGCTGTGTACAAAGGAGGTGGCTGCCTTGAATCACAGCATTCAGAGGGATAAAGAGTTTCTCATTCCTTAGTGGAATCTCAAGTTGCCTACAATGGGCTAATATGGTAACTACAAAACAAAACAAAACAAAAATAAATTGGCATTTCAAATGCTAAGACAATTGTGAAATTTTCAGAAGATCCTACCTGCAGCTCAGATGATTGCCACATCTGCATGGGCTGATTAAGAGCTACCATTTTGAATCTGTGACACTCAGTTCAATTCTTGTAATCTATTTAATTTAAAGAACTTTCTGCACATATGGATACCCAGACCTATGTGGAAAAGCTGAAACAAGCTGAAAGCAGATAGGTTGGCTTTGTAAAAGGCTATTTCAAGGGTAAGTTTTTTCTTAGACTGCTGTTCATATCCTGCTGTGAGTTACTGAAAACCTCCCAATCCTTCCTTCTTTTTTATGTCTGCTGAGCAGCAGCACCATAAAACCATAATGCAACAGCACCATAAAAGCAGTAATCAAACCATGTCAAACAGACTTTTCTGAGTGAGTGACCACACTCTGCAGAAAGCAGAGGCAGTGAGTGGCAGGAAGTGAGCTGTGGTACTTCTTCCTTCAACCTTGTATCTTACCATAATTTGTGCTTGATTTAATGGCGCAGCCGTAAGGCTTTTCCCCAGGATTTTTAGCTAAATCACACTCATTGTGTCAGCACAGGAGTGATTAAAAGAACTCGATTAGTGTTCAAGTGTCAGTCTTTGGTTGTTACAAGAGGCACCAGAACAGCAGCACTTTGGAAGACCCATTTTCAATCAGGCACTTGCCACATCTCAACCACATAATGGATGCAATGTGTCAATTTGCATAATGACACCAATGAACTTTCCTACAGACGTGGGCTGGCACAATTGATGTAACATTTACTGAGTTATCATAAATCAGAAACTTTCTTTCCACTTGCAAAATGTCTGGAAGGAAATGGAAATGCCAGGATGAGATTGAGCGGACACTTGGATGCTGACTGGGGTACTCTGGCCATACAAGGCTCAGAACAGCCTTAGAGTCAGTAAGGCTCTGCTACCTCTGGGCATTTGCCTGAATCCCAGACTGGCTGGTGATGAGGGATAGGTCCCCATAGCAGCACTGGCCCACACAGTGTGGGTCCAGCTGAGGAGCTCCTCATCACAGGATGCTGCACAGACTAAACTCTGCACAGGTCCAAGAAACAACTGGGCCGCTTTATGGCACAGAAAAGCTACTGAGTGCATTTTGGTGCAAAGGCACCACTTGCAGTCCAGACATTCCATAACACTGAACATCATGCTCCCATCCTCTTCTGCAGGAGTCTGCTGGTGGAGAAGGGCTGGAGCCTAGGCATAGCTGTCCCTGTGTCCACCAGAAAACCCCTGGCAAACTCCCAAGGCTGGCTAAGAAGGTCCCACCTGCTCCCACACCAGCAGCTCTGGTGTAACCAACGAGGGATGACCCAAAGAGCTGGAGCAGCAAGACCAACCCCCCTCCCCAAGAAGGAGCTGGGAGCCTGAGGCTTATTTCCCCTGCCCAGAGAGTGAAACCTCTCCTCAGCCTGTTCTCTCCTTCCAGGATTATATTTGTATGTGGCCTTTGTGAGGGCAGCTGTCTGTGCAGGTGGGCAGGGTTTGACACCGCTCCTGGCAGGGATCTGACACGCTGGCTGTGAAGCAAGCACACCTGTCCCAAATCAGTCCATTAAATGAGCCGTCAGAAGGGTCTGAACCACCCTTCTGAGCACACTGATGTAGGAAGGGTGTGAGCAGCAGTGGCACCAGGAGGCAGGACTACAGTGAGGATTTTTTTGGGTCAGGATCAGTGGCAGATGCTCCCAGATAAATGTCCAGTGTCAATTGGAGGCTGAGAAGAACTCGGACTATTGCCATGTGCCATACCAGTGGTGTGCATGACTTTTGGCTCTGCTCTGAATAAGCCATTTTATCCCACACTCATCCTGCCCCACACTTTCACTTGCAGATCTTTGGGGGTCTTGTGTGGATCCTGGTGGCATCCTCGAGGGTCCAGGTGCCCATACTGCAGGGCTGGGTGATGTTTGTCTCTGTGTTCTGCTTCGTCATGACCATCTCCCTCCTGTGCCTCTACTTCTGCGGAGCTCACGGTGGTGGCAGCAGCTGCTGGGTCACCTTGGTACGTGCCTGTGACAACTCCCCAGGCCTCCCCTGCCTCGCTGTGCCCTGCAGAGCACTCCAAACTGCAGGCTGGGGATGGTTGACCCCTCCTTCGAGGTGACTGTGTGCTCCTTATCCCTTAGGATGTCATCTGCCAGGAGACAGCAGCGCTGTTCTACCTCAGCGCCGCGGTGCTGGAAGCCTATACAACCTACACTGCTGGCCAGGTGCTCCCAGCACAGGGGTACAGGGAGAACATCGCTGCCGTGGTGAGTGCCTGGCACAGGGGCAGGGAATGGCAGCAGGTGGCCCTGGAGTGGCCTCAAGTGCAAATCTTTATTTGCACCAACCATTTGGAGTTGGGAGAGAAACCAGTTGCAGTCCCCCCATGCACAGGTATCCCCAAGCATGTGAGAAACAGGGCACGTCACGAGGTGTGTGCACAGTGCTGGGGTGGCACTGTGTGACAGAGAGTTGACTGGCTGCTGTGTTTTTCCATCACAGGTATTTGCCTTCGTGGCCACCCTGGTTTATGTGATCCACAAGGTGTTCTCACTCCTGCGATGGAAATCATCCTGAGAGGCTCAACAACCCCAGGAACAACGACTGCCATCTCCAGGCTGGGTTTGGGTTTTGTTTTTTAATGTATATCCTATAAACAAGCAGCTATTCATGTGGGATCTTGGTGACGAAGACAAGGAGCCTGCCAGAGAAAGGAATATCCTGGCACAATCTGTTTCCCTTCAGTCTCTTACAGGCTGGGCACAGTTTCATGCTGGGGCCCAAAAAAAAAAAAAAATCCCCGGG
>VZTJ01001740.1:450176-470718 GCA_013397795.1 Orthonyx spaldingii | reverse complement strand
TGTTTCAATCTGTGGCCAAAAAAAAAAAAAAAAAATCCAGCGTCAAAAAACATAATATAGTTGAGTTCAGAGGGCTAAAATCTCCCTGGACTCTGCTTTTATGCCTCCAGGGTTATTGCTGGTATGAGTGGAAATGTGAATAACCAGCACTAGGGATCACAAATGTGAAACTGTGTCATTTTAATTGCTGCATGCCCATTTAAGTCTGTTTCCCTCCCTAAAAACTCTATACAAATTAATATTTTCACACAGTTTCTGAAAATGTCTTCTCTAACTTGTGATGAGCAATGGGGACAATATTTACCTCACCTCAGGAGCAATGTGGATTACTGCAGCTCCTGAAGGGTACTGCTGAATCCTGAGGCACAACCGTAAGGCCAGGAATTACCACTGCCTTTGATCCCCCTACAAAACACAACGTGGAAGGTGTGCAGTAGGCTGCAGCAGAATTGTGTGGGTGATCAGAATCAAATCCTCAATAAGCAGAGGCAATCAACTCCTGCTTTTGGTGAATGGCTACTCTCTCATAAACTACCACGGTGTCACTAATAAAGATGGGTTTGGTGTGATTTTGAGAATGGGTGAGTCATTGCTGCTCTTTTTCCCTTTGCTTCACCCAGGCACAGCCCCACGAGCACTGCACCCTGATGGGGACTGAGTGAGTGGCTGTGTGGAGAATCAGTTCCCAGCTGGGATTAAACAATGACAATGAATTAATTTAAATGGGGTTTAGACCCAGGGAGGGATGTTTTCACATGTTAGAGGTGCCTAACAAACCGTGGTGCCAAATTATCCCTTCCATCTTGCAGGGCAAAAGGTACTTCCATTTTAAGGCTGAAGTTTCGGGATAACAACACGGACTAAAGAACAAGAGAGAAACAAAAGTTGACTTGGAGGCTCCTCTGTTATTTCATATCCAGGGGAAATTTGACTGTGACCATGGGTTTGGTTTGAAGCTTTTTAATTGCAAACTAAAGAAAACATTTGTTTCCTCTTGATGAAAACCAGCCTGACTTGTTCTGCTTGTGTTACTGTGACAACAGCGAACTGGTTGCAACAGAGGTGGAAAGAGAAACCCCTTTTCAGAGCAGGGAGGGAACTCAAAGCCACTTTGGACATTGGCACATGGCTCAAAAGGTTTCAACCTGTTGAAACAGGTTTCATCATCCCATCATCATGGGGTGGGTGTGGGGGTGTTGGTGCCCAGGTTCTTCTGACGCCCCTGAATGTGACACGGGAACACAAAGATGTCTTTCTGCCTGGTATGTTTACAGAGGCAGGGATCTGCAGTCCTACCTGGGCCCTGGGATAAGCTGTCCCTGTCCCTTCTGCACCCAGCAGTGCTGCCTGTCCTCCACATCCCTGTCCCTGTGCCTTGTGGCCATCGCATTTATAGCCCATGTTTGGCATGGCTCCAATCTCATTCCTTCTGCCTTGCTTTGCCCTTTCCTTTCCCCTTGCCTTCCACACACCAGTTCACACCAGTCTGCACCAGTTCTCCCCCCTCTCCGTGTCCTGCTGTCCCCACCCTGTTTGCTGAGTGCGTCCCCCACAGCACCAGCCCAGCCTTGCTGGCAGCCAGCACTGGGACCAAGCCGGGTGCTGCTGCACGGGAGTGTCCGTCGGCCGGGAGGGGCTCTGAGGGAGGCTCTGTGGCCCCAGCATCAACTGGGCCAAGCCTTGGCCTGGGGAGGGGTGGGCAGAGGGAAGGGACCCCCCACCAGATGGTCAGGAATGAACTGACAGAAAGTGCTGAAACTTTGATACCCTCCTGGTGTGACCCCAAGCTGGATCCCACGCAGCTGAACAGCTTGCAGGGTGCAGGGGTGTCCCTACTTGTCACAGGGCTGTGGTGCCCCAGCACGGACAGTGTGAGGGGGAGCTGCTGAATTGTAGCAATGTGCACCTTCCCTGCGTGGTGGGAAGAAGAGAAAAGGACACAGAAGAGAAGTTCATCATGCCCAGCTTTCCTGTCATGCCAACACAGCCCTGACGGCTGACGGGCCCTGGAAGCTGGGCACCTAAGGGAGCTGTCTGGGAAATGGCACACCCCAACGCCTCCTGAAGGGAAAGATGCTGCCCAGAGAATCTCCCAGGACCTACAGATCACACATGCAGCATGTTTCTTCCCCAGAGAGAGCCCTGAGGGCAGCACTGGCCTGAGAATTTGCTGTCACTGCTGGAAACATTGGACATGAAGCACACTGCAGGCTAGCAAGCCCTTTCCCTTGGGGACACTTCCATGGGGTCCATGGAATGGCTCCGCAGGATGTGGGAAGGCTGCCCCTTGCAGTTTATTGACCACAGGCACTGCAGTCCCTGCCTGCAGAGCTGCTCCCAGCCTGGCCCAAAATGTGGGGCTTCTCCATCCCATGCCCTGCATTTGTTCAGGCATTCCCAGGTCCCCCCGGCTGGTACCTCCCCATTCCTGGGATTCCCTTGCAGATGTAACTGGATGGAGCAGCCCATTTAAAAAGCCACAAATCAGACCTTTTTCCAGAGCATTTACAAGTCCCATTCACAGTGCTGAAACACTGGGCCTATTGTGTCCCTGCAGCCACCACCAGATGAAATCTGATTGTGTAAGTGGAGTTCTCATCTCTGCTCCTGTCCAGCTTCCTTGGCAGGACAAGGAGGTCTGCAGGCATCTGCTCTAGAGAGCAGGCAATTACATGCTAGTTAAAGCAATCTATGCACCTGAAGGCAGGCAAAGCCTCAGTTCCTATTAAAAACAAGATTGCAGACATATTCATTAACTATGCCCAGATTGTAATCTTGGTTGCTCTTGCTTAACTAAGTGGCTTAACCACAATGTTAACTGTTCTCCAAATATTTGCATATCGGATACCTTGCCTCTAGCAATGCAATGAGTTAGAGAACTTCCATCTTCTCCTGAATTGCAGAAGAATTTAATTTTTAATAGAAAGCTGTGACCAGCTCCATGGAAAATGCAGGAGTTTCTCATTTTGCAGCCATCTCTGTCTGTGAGTGATGAGCAATCTGTGTGCTGGGTAAAACATCTGCACAAACACCTCTGTTAATACAAACAAACTTGTGGGAACAGTAAAGCCACAAAAGATTAATTCCATGTAGGGACCTAAGCTCAACAGCAGAGATGCAAGCTGAACGTGAGCACACATTCCCCAACAGCAGCTTGATGTGCTGCTGACAAGAAAGTTTGCAACCTGAACACTTGGCAATCTTACTGAAGATATATTTAAATTGAGCTGTCAAACAGGAAAAAAGCCTTCATCCCACTGCTCTGCAGGCATGGCCTTGGAATTAGAATTTTCATTGCAAGAGTGAGATAAAACTCAACTAAATTCACCCTGCCTGTCTCTATATGCACAACTGCTGTCTTTAGAAACCTGCATTGAGATCAATGTAAAACATTGCTCCTAAATGTCTTTACCATCAGAACTTCAAATGTAAACTCCCATATTGGTCTGAAAGATTTCTAAGGTATTTTCTCCCATACTAAAAAAACAGGTGGCCCAAGCACCTTTTGGCATTTGGGGAAATGCCATGACTGGCACTCACAGATTGGCAGGCACAGAATTTAACCCCTGAGCCTCAGGAGTGAGACAGAATCTGCACACATGAACTCCCACTACTGCTGCTTGCTTCAGGATCTCCTAGACGCCAGCATTTTGCAAAAAAACTGGACCAAAACAAACCCAAACTAAATCCACTCTGATGGTTCTTTATTGGTTTCACAGTCTTGTATTTTCAAGTTTCCCCAGAGCTTGTGAAAGAAACATGGGAGCTTTTGATTTAAAACCATCTTCTGGAATGGAGTAAATGCATGCTTGCAGCCAAAGACATACTCACTGTTTCCACCTGAATATTCCCCCTCGGACAGTGATCAGAGGAATTGTGGGAAAGCAGACAGTATTCCTGGACGGCAGCAGTGACGTGGATGGCATGAGAGAGCTCCTGCTGCCCTCCCCTGAAACTCAAGCCTGGACCCCCTGTGTAAGCCAGGCTTTCCCCGCTGCAGCCCTGAGCTGGGGACAGAGGGAGTGCAGCTGTCAGCACGCCGCCCGTCTAATGTGTGCCCAGGGAGATTTCAGCATTCCCTGCGCTTCTTTCACCTCCCTCCACTCCAGCTTTGTGTTTGGAACCTCATCCTCAGGCTCAGGCTGCTCACGGACAGTGCCCTCGGGCAGGGCCACCACGATGGGCAGAGGGCCCTGCTCCTCCCGGAACTCCACCACATAGAGGCTCTTCTGGTTTGCCAGTTGCTGGTGAGTCTCCTGGGAGCAGCACAGGGAATAGACAACCAAAACAATGATGCACACTGTGGCTTTACTTCAGGCCAAACTCTACATGGTGTATGGGGCTAAAAACCCCCCAAAAGTAAGTTACTAATACACAGCTTAAGCACTGTGTCAATGAAATGCCTGTTGACATGTTAGTACCGTGCAGGAACATTTTTATGTCTTTAAGTGGATATAAATTTTGCTTTGACAACAGAAAAGTGCCTGTTACTGCCCTGACAGGTGGTATTATCTAATATAAAGATATGAACGTAACATTATTTTCAACTACACCTCTTCCTTGCCTCCAAGGTGTTTTGATAATATAGAATACATGTGTACAGCTAATGGGAAATCTTTCCCTTTCAGGACAATGAAGAAAACATATTAAGTGCATAACTGTCAAAGCAATAATCTATAGAGCAGGCCCTCCTTCTGTTCATTCTGTGGAAAATGATCAGAGACAATGCATTGAAAATATAATGCCAGACCTCCTCAAGTCTGATTGCCCTCAGATATTGCTAAGCTGTGAGATCTGTGACTCGCATCAGGCAAAGAGGATCACAACCCCCTCACCTCCTGAGGCTGAACTGATAAAGCTGGCCAGGACAGGGTGACAGGTGTGACAGCTACAGCTCTGCAGGGCTGTATTGGGAACGGAGGCAGCTAAACCTTGGCAGCCACCAAAACTGCAAACAAGTGATAACCAGGAATTTCCAAAGGGCTGACTCATCCTGAGGCTGGTGTTCAAAGGAAGTAGAATGAAATGCTGCATGTTGGAGCTCTTCCATCAACTCCAGGCAGCTGGCTCAGACAGAGACCTCTCCACTGTGAGCACTGAAGAGGTGGAGGACATGACACCACCTCCCTGACTGAGTTCTGATATCTCAATTACAGCAGCAACAGAAGCAGATGGGGCATCGGTCCTTGAGCAATCAGAACTTAGAACATAAACAGCAGCAACCAAAGCTGGCCCACAATTCTCTCTGCCCAGGATTTTTCAGTGGTCACCAAAACCACACTAAATGAAAGCCCAGGAATTCAAATGTCCCCTGCAGACACCTGGCTGTGGAACAGGCAGAGTTACACACAGCTGTTCCTGACTGGACAGCTCCATAAAACTGCTGAGGAATTATGCCCTTGCTGACTGTGCTCTTTGTCAGAGTATTTCGTTTTAAGCCTAGGATATAAACTGTCTGCCCACTAACTATTAAAATATCCATCCCCTTCTGTTCCCTGACCTCATGGACACTGGGAATGCACCCACCTGTTGGGTCAAGCCCTTAAAGAGAGCTCTAGTGATGTTAATCAAGTTTTTGGATCCAGAGACCTTGGCGTACATGTCCTTAATGCCAATTAGCCTGCAGATGGTGATAATGGCTCGGTGGCAATGGAGACCATACCCTGGGGAAAAAAACCCATCAATTAGCATTATGTGATTATTTGTAAGCACACAACTTACTCAGAAGAGAGCACTGAGATCTTTTTTTTGTTATTTTTGTTACCTAGCATGTTAGATCACATTAAATGTTAGAAATGGCTCCAGGAGCTGTGCAGAAGCATCACTTCCCTCTTCCTGGCCCAGCAACTGGCATGAGCTACACTTTGTCATAATTTTAGTGGCACAGAGTGAAGGAGAGACAAACATATTTCAAAATTCACAAACACAACAGAGGTTTGTGTGTCATCTGTATCCATCTCCATTACAGAGATGGAGATTATATCAGTTCCAATGCATAACTGTAGTACATTGGCATTAATTGCAAATGGTTTCTTAGACTTGCCAGGTTTTAATGGAGGAGTTATTATTTTGAGAAGCCTAATTTTGCTCCAGAGAGGTTTGTTTCACATGGCTTAGCTCTAGTGATCTTTAAAAACTGCAGGACAGTCTTGTTGCTGCCGCGTAAAGGAGACAAAAAAAATATATACATCCTGAGGGCCAAATGGTTGGAAAGCAGCAGAAAAGGGCTAGAACATTTATTCTAGTGAGGTTATCTGATTGGAGACCTTGTCAATTAGGAAGTTGAGGGATAAAGGGGAAACCAGGAACAAAATATACAGAGACACAGATCTGAAAAAACCCCAAAGAGACAAGGAAAAGAAAAAAACACCCCCACTAACCGATGAGCTATCAGGAAACTACAGGTGCCACTTCCAGAAAGATCAAACTTTCACAACCACCATGACTGTAAAGAAAAGGAGACCTGGACTGGGAGGGGTGTGAGAATTTATAGCTCTATACAAACCCAGCAGTGGCTGGGGCAGGACCAGGGTCCACATCTAGGTAATTTAGAACTGAAAGAACTACACTTAGGAAGAGTGAGAGAGCTCCCACCAGTGTAAAAGAGATAAATCACAATTTGCAATAGCAAAGCCATGTCAGCAATAGTAGGTATTTCTAAAGAAAAATGCCTGATCATTTTCAACATTTAAAACATGGTAGACTAGACACTCCTTAAGTTTAACTTCATCGAATAAATACCAGTCAGTAATTAATAAAACTTAAAAATTTCCAGACACCTTTAATTACCTTTGTTTTGCTTCTTCATGCGGATTTGTGTCCTTTTAAATTTCACAGAAATGTCGTGGTAAACTGAAGAGGGAGAAAAAAAGGCATTACAGGTAAATTCTTCCTTCTAGAAAAGCTTTAGCTAATACCTTTCTTTCCCTGAACTGTGAAGCTGATTTTACTCTCCCCTGACTTCTTTAAAGAGAAGGATTAATCTAGATAAATTTCTGGAATATTTTATGAATGTTGAAATACCTGTGAATACTATGTTACTGTTGAAAAATAGGTAGGAGCTTCCAATGAGCCTCATTTAGTTTTGAACTGAGCTCACATGATACAATTTAACTCATGCTTTTTAATAATCCAGTTTTTAACCTAAGATTTCCCCATAGGCATCAGCATTCTTGGATTTTCCATACAGAGCACTAACAAAAAACTACCAGGAAATATCAGACTGACTCTCCAGCCCATGCTCTCCCTCATGGACTGAGTCAACAGGGAATCAATCTCCTCTGACACAGAAAGGGGAAAAGCAGGGGAGTTCTTTGTAAAGAAAAATGCCCTGACAGTATCTGACTCCCTTAACTCAAGCTGTGCCAGAAAAGATCTAATCTTGCTATTAAGAGCCTGAAACACTATGCATTAAGTATCTAAATTTTAAGCACAGAACCATGGAATTGTTTAGGTTGGAAGGGATCTTTTAAAGGACAGCTGGTCCAACCCCCCCCAATGAGCAAGAACACCTTCAACTAGACCAGACTGTCACGAATTAGAATACAATGCATCAGATCAGAAAATTTATATTTAACATTTTTTTATGCTTTGCAAGTAGTTGCAACCAGTTCTTGCTGGTATATTCAGTGCTTACATTGAAAGAATAATACTTACTTGTGTGATTCTCATACAGCTCTATGAAGTGTAAGGTGCTTATTGCTTTATTCTTTGCCTAGGCAATAAAAGCAGAAAACATTTTTGATTATTAGAAAAAACCCCATAAGTGTAGGTACGGATTATTTGTAATTGTCATCAAGCAAAAAATATTCAATCAACATACTTTCCTTAAAGCATTCATCCTGTCACCTGCTTTCCCTATTGCAAAACCTGCAAGACAGAGAGACGCATTTTAGTGATGAGAAACAGACGATGCAGGATCTTCAGAAAGAAAAGTGGAAAAAAACCAGAGAACTTCACAGCCACGTTTAGCACTTAAATTTCCACTCCACAGCACAGACCATACTCAGAAAGTGGTTCAGAGAAAATCACAAAGAGTTTAGGAGTTAGGAACACCTAACATCTGGATGCAAACTGCTTGTTGTCAAAGGAAAAAAAATAAGGCTTAAGTTGTTTTTGTGTGTTTGACCAAACTTTGTTTCAACCAATTGAACAGTGGTGACAGTTTCATGCAAAAGAAAAAAAAAAAAAATAGTCCACTCTGTTTAAAAATAAATAAGGGAATGAAGGAAAAAAGCCTGGGACAACTTCAGTTCAATCATTTAGGACATATGGATTACAGTCATAACATGTTCCATGAAGAAGCTTTCCAAAGAAGAGGTAGGAAGAGATTTTACAGGGTAACACATCTTTCTGCAAGAGAATCACACCTTCCTCTCTTTATAGATTTTCCTCCACTCCAAAGTGCAATCAAAATTCAGCTGGAGGAACACACATGTCCTTGAATCTTTCACATAAGCAAAGTTCAGCAAAACTCTGGCTGACCATGAATACAGCTGTCTCATTAAAGCTCCCACAAATATCCCATCATCAGCTGTTACCTTGTACATACAATAAATGCACATACCTGCAGCCCCTTTACCATTCCCAACAGCCACTAAGGCACGTATTGATTTTTTTCTGCCTTCCTTTGCCTTCATACAAAACACATTTCTCACCTGAAGAAAAGAACAATACAAAACTGTGTGTTATTTCACAGTCCAAATGGTTTGGTTTTTGTTAGTTTTCCTTTTTTTTTTTTCCTCAAGTTTGCCAAAAAAGGTATTAGATGTCTACATGGTACACTTACAATATCTATACTGTCTTTGTCAATGGGTATCATCTGCAGTGGGACACTGGCTTCAAGGCATTAAATACATAAAGGTTGTTAAAAATCCATATTCAGAAAAAGTCACCTCAGTGCATTTTCATGAAAGTAACACCTCTGTTGTGTTCAGCTGCACAACAGATAATGCTCTGATGCTGCCAGCTTTGTATGTTTTGTATGATGATAAAACATGGGAAAAAATGGAAAGTGATACTAATATTGAAGTGCCTTCCTCATATTTTAACCTATTTTAGAAGCACTCTCAGGAATTGCTCAATGTCTGTTGTTGCTTTACATGAATTAAAATTTAGGATTGAAATCTCCTTGCACACTGCAGAAGGCAGTCTCATTACAGGGATGACAGCTGCTGAAGAGGAGATTTCATTTAATAGAGGGGAAGAAGAAGGAAATGGCCTGAAGCTGTGTCAGGGGAGGGTTAGGTTGGGTATCAGGAAAAGCTTCTCCACCTAGAGGGTGGTTGGGCACTGGACAGGCTCCCCAGGGCAGTGGTCACAGCACCAAGCCTGGCAGAGTCCAAGAAGTGTTTGGACAACGCTCTCAGGCCCAGGGTGTGACTCTTGGGGTGTCCTGTGCAGGGCCAGGAGTTGGACTCAATGATCCTGATGGGTCCCTTCCAACTCAGAATATTCTATGCTTCTATAACCAAGTCACTGCTTTACAGTCCCTCACCTTATATGGTCTAATACATCCCGATGTGGACAAGAGACAGACACACAGGTGGGAGGGAGAGCATGTTCTGCTAAAAGGGAGAACAATGTGACCTGAAGAATGCAGAATGTGGTAAAAGGTCACTGAAACAATGAGATAAAGGGAAGAGACTTATAACATGCCAGCTTCCAACTGCTGGGGTTTAGAAATGGTTCAAATTGTGTCCTTTGGTGAACTTAGCTCATTTTGACTTGAAAACCACAGCTCTGAAGCCGGGGACTACCTGCCTCTGAGTGGGGCCCCCTATCACTGAACATGAATTCAGAATGTGCTGTACCCTTAAATTCAGGAGAGACAGCTAAGCAAGGAGCAGCCTAGCCAAGCAGTCATGTAGATTGATTATGCAGAACTGTAAATAATCAAGCTATAAATATGCTTGTATTTTTGGCTTTCAGCCTGCTAGCTTTACCCACAGCACCCCTTTTGGAGCAGAACTATAAATAAATCAAATAGCTCGACTCTCTGCAGATTGGCTTCTTGCATACTGGGTGAGAGAACCCAATTTTGGGACAGCAATCTGAGATCTTTCATCCATCTGTTCTAGTTCCCTTGATTTTGTTTATATAGTGAACTATATGTTTACTTAAACATAGACATATAGTTTGTATGCTGTATGTAATGAATTATATATAAAGCATAAAAAGATAATATATAGCATATATAAAAATTCTTTTCCCTGTACGTAATTCTTCAGTAAGCTACTCTGGTTGTAGTGTTATACATCTGAAAGTAGATTACTAGAAAATATATGGTCATGCTTTAAACATTCTTACCAAAACTCACCATAAGAAACAAACAAACAAACAAAAAAACCGAACCCAAACCCAACAACCCTCCCCAAAATTCCAGTGCCTTCACTAGGTACAGATTATGGTACGGGTTTGAAAAATTTCACCTTGCTTTCATTAAAATAAAGATGCTGTTTAATTCAAGGTGCACACACATTCTAGAGAGCACTTTAAAGAAACATCAGCCTTGCCAATTGCTTATTCCAAGCTATTTTTCTTTCTTCAAACTCATTGCTTACAAGAATAAGCTAAAAAACCACACCCCATAAGATGAAAGTGCCTGTAGAAATGGGCTATTTACAGAAAATGCAAAATGATAATGGAAGAAAAGAGAGTGAAGCAGAGTCATCTCTCCAGGAGCATCAAGAGAATACTATTTTTGCTTTGCACATACTTTTATCTTCTGTTGCCAATCTCAGTAGGTATCTGTACAAAAATAGAGTCAGCACATCAAAAATAAAGGATGTGATGTTTGTAGAAACCTACTTGCGGTTATTCTCCTCCCTTTCCAGAATGTGGCAATAAAGACACATGCAAGGAGCTTCTCCAGAAGCCTTCCTCAAACTGCACTGTAGGAAAATGTGTTCAGCCCCCATCACAGTCAGGGCTACTGCATCTCCTGAAATGCTGTGAGGGCCTTTAGAGCTTGTTCATGTACACAGGCAGTCACAGCTGCTGGGACATTGTCCTGAGATCCTCACTACAAACCCCCAGCCATGCCTCCTCAGATCCAAGGAGGCAGTGCTCCTCTGGAGCGTGCTCAGCAATGCCTCCCTTCCACCTTGGGAGACACAGCAGGATTGCTCAAGTCCATCATCCAACTGCAATGGAATCAATTAATGCAAAATGAACAGCATTCCACTTTTAAAACAGCACAGCCTCTGAAAAGTGACTGAAACCAAGACACAACCACCCCTATTATCAGACTGCCACTCAAGCTAGATTGAAAGCCAATTTTTAAATTTTGAAAGCAGATGCAACACATGTTCAACGTAAATCACAATGGACCTCAAATTAACTGTCTCCTTGTATCCCTCATCCAGCGGTGATACTGCAAACTCAGCCTTCTTTCTAGACCTGAGGGAAGAGCAGCACCTCAAAACCAAAATGAAACCACCTCAAACATTTTATTAAGAGGAGAAACAACAATGTGGAAGTAAGTTACACTCAAATACAGGCTGCTAAACATTATTATGATTTCAGCTGTTGCACTTGGTTGGAAAAAGGGTCAAAATCCAACACTTCCCTGGAGGTTTTGTTTTTGTAAAAGCAGAATGAATGACTGGCCAACCTGTCTGCCCTTGGAAATCCCTCCTTTGTAGAAATCCTCTTTTAGTCATGATTTAGTCATGATTTCTGGGCACCTGCCACCTCTAGGCCACACTCTTGACACTGATACTCTTTTGCTGCTGTAATGCAGAGAAAAATGTCTGCACAGGCTGATCCCCTCATGGCATCAGAGCCTCTGGGACAATACTTCTCCAAGGTAAGATGAGATAAAATGAGAGCAGGGTGCACTGCTGAAAGAAAAGCACTTTCATGCAAATGAGCCTAGAGAGGCTCAGGGACATGGCTAAAAGGTTTGGGAATCCAGTTACCTAAAAGAATAAACTTGTTAACAAAAACCAAACCCATATTAGCTACATCATGTCCCTATCAGCCTTCTGTACACCAAGGGCAGAGCAGATTTGTACCTCAATGGCAGAACATGTTCCAGCTACACTGAAATGGTCCTTAACCTTGCACCCTCAAAGGAGGAGAAGCTCTCCCCATCCATGTACCGTTACAGAAAGATGGGAATGCAATTCCACAGTGAGCTCTGCAAGTCAACACAAACAGAAATGAACAGCACTCACATCAACACAAACAGGAATCTCATCTTGTTCCTCCCTCTCCTCTCTCAGTGTGGCTTCATTCTCCAGCTCCCATCTGAGTACAGCCCCTTTGGATTGGCCCCCCAGCAATGCATCCTCAAAGCCACTCTGTATCTGAAATGGCTTTGTTCCCTTTTCAAAGGATGATCAATAATTATGCCCAATTAAAAGTCACACAAAAGATTCTGAGTGTTCCAAATTCCTGTTATTTCTTCCATACAGGCTGACAGGTAAGAGATAAAAACCATTTAACCAGTTATTAAACAGAACCAGTTGAAGGTAGCATTCCTAAACTCTACTTTTAGGGGAGGCCAAAATCTTTGAGAATTCCAAGAGTATAAGAAACAGTGCACAGCTCTGAGCTCTCATTTCTTCTGTGACAAGTGGCTTCAGGTGCTATCTTAAAAACTGTCTGAAATTTTCATTGTCAGTCTAAAGACACTGTCAGTAACATCCAGGGAACAGAAGACTTCCCTGTAGTTCTAAGAGCAAAACCTAGAGCCTACAAATATCCATAAAGTACTTTTTAGGCAACATCTCATTAGAAGTAAGTTATTACTCAGAGAGTATCCTTTATACTACATAATTTTTCAGTCAAGGATGTCAAACAATGAATGTCAGACACTGTAATTTCATGCAGCATTTCTTTTTCACAAGCCTTTTTTATTGTACCCTTTGCAAAAACAAAAGCTAGAAAATTATTTCCGATGGCTTACAGAAAGAAGGTTTTAGACTGTTCATTAAAGAATATTCTTTTTGTCACAAGTAGCAAGTCAACCAAGATAAGCCGACAAGAAGAGGCCTGATGCAGGCTGGGTGCAGCTCCCTCATGTCAACGTGAGAGCAACAAGGCAAACAACATGTCCAGGAATGAATAAAAGCCATCATGCAGCCACTGCCACTCAGAGCTCTTTGTCCCCTGCAGCCATAATCCTTTTATCCTGTGTTTGTGGCAGTTCTTCAGAGTCCCCTAACCCATGGCCATGGCACAGACCACAATTCCAAGCTGGACGACATAAATGACAGAGGTGTTTCCCAGTGCCACACCTGCACCATGACGGAGGAGGAAGGATGGACAATCTGACTGTTGGTTTGGCAACTGTTTTCCTCCCAGGTGTGAGAGATACAAGTTATGAACCAGAGAACTTCTGAGTTAGAAACCTCATGAATTAAGTGATGAACTAGTGAACTCCTGTGTGAGATTAGTCAGTACAAAAAGGATTGAGTGCTTGTTTTCTTGCCTAGCAAGCTCATGAAATGAACTTTAATTTACAGGTTATGTTGCTCTACAAATGTGAGTGATCCACATGGACTGAGACAAGCACACCCAATGCTACTTTGCATTCTGTAGTTCAACACTCAAACACAAATCTCTGAGTGTTTCTATTTGTTTGTTTAAAAACAACAGCACCACACTTTCACTGTCTGGCTTAACAAGAGAGCTATTCTGACACTGGAAAGGTTGCACTGACCCTGCTAAAATGGAGCCGTGCTTGCACAAAATCCTTCAAGTTGCCTTCATCAGAAACAGGCAATGAAAACAAAAGAGCTTGAACAAACCAGGAAGTGATCACCAAGCACAGTTTTCACAACTGGCAGCAGGCAATTTCAGTGCTGGATGAAACCCCTTGGAGATCTGTCTTTTTCAAAGGGCATTATTTATAACTTTACCTTCTCCCTTACAAAGCTGCCGTTAATGAGAGACTCAAGCAGCCACTAACCTCATGCTCTGTGCCTTCAGGCCTTACTGAGCACTAGGTCTCACTTTCTAATTTTAATTGCACTACAAGGCAATTACTACTACAGCACAGGATGTCATGCAGACTAGGTTTTTTTTGCTATATTACCATGTTCCTGGAGAAACATAAAAGAAAAAATCACCTGAGGACGGATGACATGTGAAATGAGGCCTTCCAGTGAAAATAATAATGGCACATGTCAGCTACACCTGTAAATTTTAATTTCCACTATGATTATATTATATTAGACACCAGTTAAGTATTACCACCAGTTCTATTCAAAGAGATTTTTCTTACGTGTAATATATGAGC
Organism: Orthonyx spaldingii; assembly: GCA_013397795.1. Classification (NCBI taxonomy): domain Eukaryota; kingdom Metazoa; phylum Chordata; class Aves; order Passeriformes; family Orthonychidae; genus Orthonyx; species Orthonyx spaldingii. The sequence goes on along the minus strand of VZTJ01001740.1, from coordinate 456,470 downwards.
AAAACAGGAAATGTGCCTTAGGCTGGCAGGGAAAGTAGGAAACAGGTAATCCAAGTTCTCTATTACACATTTGGTTCTATCTGACGTGAAAATCTGAGCTTGTCTATTTTACAGTCAGGAGAAATCAAATTACAGCTTTTCTGTTTCTACATTATAAGAAAACACTTTAATATGCAATTTCTCTCTTTTTTTAGCAAGAGAGCACAACCTTTTCAGTAGCATAATCACAACAGAAAGGGCCTATTATACCTGTTCATAAGGCAGTCCTTTAAAAATGGCTCTCAGTTTCTTGCTGTGAAGAACAACTTCCCAGCAAACATAATTTTAATCTCCTGTACTGTTGTGAAGGTAAAGATAATGAAAAACACATACAGAAAAAGCAGCATGTCTCTCACTTATTTAAGCCAGGAATGCTAAAATGATCTATTTATTTCAAAACTTGTACCTGTTATCAGAAAATTGTAAGACTCAATTATCTTGAGCTCACTGCTGACTTTGAACATAGAATCTTCTGCTGCTGCTGCTATTTTTCTGCAAAAGCACTTCACTTTCTCAGTTCACATCTGTGGCAATCTCATGTAACAGTAGAGCCCCTGCCTGCTTCTAAAAGCTTTACTATTACTTAAATATAATAAAGCATTGAGACAGATTTCTATAGCACATGGAACCACTGCAGAGCAACTCAACTCTGCTGTTTGTAAATAATTCTGCCAGCGCAGAAGGGCAAACTGCCCCACTGCAGCACCCACAGTGCCAGGCAGCTGTGACATGGCACCAACATCCACTGCTCTGCAAGGTGCCCCTGCAGGTAACAAGGCACTGCCAGCTGCAGGGCTGGCTAACAAAAATCACTTATTTTATGAACAGCTCCCCTGCCATTCCATTATTACAAATGGCCTCCAAACACAGACTCAGCTAAAGGCCAAGTGCTCCAATTGGTCTTTGCTGCAACAGTCAAAGCCCAGAGTGTGGCCCAGTTCATTCCAAAAACCCACAGAGGTAATAAAATGGGTTAATAGGTCACACATTTTGTCTCCCCATTCCTTCTGACAGATTACCTAACTTGTTTTTAAAAAGCTCCAATGACAGACATTCCATGTACTCCCAATCCATTCCAGTACTCAAATTTCCATTTGCAAGTCATTCTTTATGTCTAAATTTACCTTGCTTTTTATTTATATCCATTGCTTTTTATCCTTTGCACAACAGACATCTAAAACAGTGTATATCTTTCCCCTCTGCAGCATTTAAAAAAAATACAGAAACCAACTCATGACTTTAATTACCCAGACTGAGATTGCAATACTGCATCATTGTTTTCCATGTCTCAGAAGACACTAAAACCCACTGCCACAAGCAAAGGTTTGGAATAATCTAGAAAACACTCAAGCCACTGGACAGAATTCCAACTGATGGTCATCTCAGCAAAATGCAGAAAGACAATCAAGGACAAAGAAACCCATTTGCACATTTATCAGGACAGAAGAGAAGCCTCAGATGCTTTTCTGGAGTAGAGCTGTCAGGTAGCTCAGCTTCTGACTTGCTTTCTCTTAACTTTCAGACACGGAGCTGTTGGGAACCAGGCTATTTTGTTAAGAAATGTTTCTCATAACCCTTCTCTCTCAATTAAATGGGTAAAGTAACTCACTTTCTCACAGGCTGTGCTTGTACACATCATGCAGCTGAAACAGAAAACCAAGACTCATTCCTATTGCTATAATACTGACTTAGCAAAGACTTGTTAAATAATTGCAAGGTCAATATGAAGTAGTGATAATTCTTTAAAATCCCTGCAAAGATTTGCTATGCTTACCTCGATGACTCTTGTCTCAAAATCTTCATAAGTTTCTGTTGGGAGAAAAACAGGGTGTTACATTTCCTTGTGCTACTTCTTTATCAGCACATCCCTCTGTAGCGGGTACAACTTAAGAAGGACACAACTTCCATGGAGCTGTAATTTATAAAGCAGTCTCAGCAACAAGAGAAAAAGTAAGATAATTTGAACAATCAGTGTAAACTGCCTTCTCCCTCAATACTGCTCTAAAACTGCAAATAAACATCAAATTTCATACATACAGAGCAAAAGCTGTAAATTGTTAAAATCACCAGATGGGTGACTTCCATTATGACTAAAGTATTATCCAATATTTTTCAGAATATTTTGGAGCTTTTACCATACAATTAACAGGGATTCAAAGGAATTTGGTGTTTGGACTAGATGACCTGTAAAAACTCCCTTCCAACTCAACCTATTCTTTGATTCTACGATTCTATGTAATTGCAAGTACTTTTTGATACACACTTCTGTGAAATTCCAGAAAGGGGAGGGGGAGCATGAAACAAAACAATACACAACCACTTCAAATAACCATGCACCATTTAGCCCTTATAACCTCTTGCTTTTCCAACTTATCCCATGAACAAGAGCATTTCAGTGTAACACAGAAGACCTTTAGTTGGTGTAGTTACAGTGAGATTCTGGTGAACATCTCGAAACTATGCAGTGGTGTAGAACTGGGGCCTCAGTCCTTCGCCAAACATTTCTTTATCATTTACACACAACCTCCAAGATGGCTATAAACATGAGCATCTTGGCACAGTTCAGAGATCTGTCAGTCTCCACAAAGCAGACTTCCAGCTCACAGTAAGGATGTGAATCCCAGCAGGCACTTTCTGCTCCCTCTGAAGCCTCTTCAGTGACTAAGGAAACACTGTAAACTCAGGAGAAAAATAATTTTATTTCTAAGTGTAAAATACTGTTCTTTCTCTACTCCTAGCTAGCACAGTAAGTAACACCAGGGAATCCAGTCATGCCACAATCTCAGGCCAAAAAGGTTCATTGGGTTTGGTATTTTCAGGTCTGTTCTTTCTATCACCTTGACACTGCTTTGCATACAGTCAATGTCCCAATTCCCCTGCAAAATCATTAATTCTATGAATAAAAATATGCTGAACGAACTATGGGGGCCTGAAAATCCCCAACATTTTTAACAGATTAAAAAGGAATCAGTGCATGCGAATCAGAAACTGCTTTTTCTCAAACACATTTATATTCTACGCTGACAACTTCATTTTCCTATTTGGATGGCAGTGCAGAACTTGACCTGACTAGAACAGCCTACACACAGCCAACTTTATTGCCAGTAATCTACATCAGTAGTACCAGCCAAAAGCAAAACCAAGGAAAACACCAGAAGGTGAAGTTCACAAATGCATAAACATTGTTTACAACAGCTGTCACTTCTTTTAGTGGGATAAACTAAACACAGTCTTGTGTTCATAGTATGGAACTAGAACCATGGCATTTTCTTGACTTGCTCCATGTTCCACCACTGACTCATGGGGAATTTGGAACAGTTCATCTCTCAAATCTTCTATTTTTACATTGACAGATTCAGTGACAGTTGGCCAAGTCCTGTCACATCACTGCCTTCCATGGAATATTTGCTCTTAAGGTAATAAAATGAAATGCAAACAGTGCTAGAAAATACCACCTTTCTTAGCTCCCCCTACTATAAAAGTGTACAGACATGTCAATAAGCACAGTTTCACAATAAAAACTCAGCCCAACAGGAGTTAACAAATCTTTTTCATATTTCATTAGTTGAAAAGATTAGGCTTCTAAATGTTGAAGCTATTATAGAATTTCTATAGTCTGAATAACAGCATTGTAAAAAAAGTCTCTGCTCTACATTGAGAACCTCCAGTTTCACTATATGGAACTACTTAGGAAATAAATAAATAAATAACTTTTATCGTTATTATAGTTATTATGATAGTTATTTATTGTGGTTTCTTTTAAAAACTACATTTAAACTACATCATCTTTAACCCTATTTCACTATTTGAAATAGAATTTTAAAAAAGATTGATTTATCCCACTGGATCGTTCAAGAAACTATAAAAAGGTCATGACTATATATCATACTCAAGACAATTGATGGTGGACACAGAAAAGTATTTCCATCCTTCAAGACTCCTGTAACAGTCCGTGACATAACACAGTACTCTGCAATACCACAGAACATCACACTGTCTGTAACATAACAGTACAGTCTAACAGCTACAGGAATTAAGCAATGTTTTAACAAATCTCACTGGTGTTAGCAGTACCTGCTCTTTGATTTAGCTTGCTTCTGTGTGGGTGTGTAACAGAAAAGTACAAACCCAATTTTCAGTCATAGAAAAAGTCTGGATCTCTCTTTCTGCAAGCCTGCCCCTCAAAAAGGTTAAGGGAGAGGAAGAAGATAATTGATTTTCTTACTTCCATTAGGACCAGGATCAGGAGGATCCAGAATGATACCTCCCCAACACTTTCCACTCCATCCTCCTTCTCTTTTAATTTTTATTTTCCTTTTCTTCTCCCATGTATCTCTCTGCTGAATAATTTCAGATTGAATTCTCTCTTGTTCTTCTTTTTTCCGCTGGGCAACTTCCTGGACTTTCCCAGTTTGCAACACAGGAGCATTAAGACCAGGCCAGAGGAAACCAGAACGTCCTTAAAAATAACAGAGAAAAATTATGCTTTGTTCCAAATTAGGATTGTAACTCTGTACTCAGAAAAAATGCAATGAAATGGAAAATCCTCACATATTTCAAATGCATTGTGTGATGCAGAATTTATATCTAACAAGCAAAACCAACATTAAATAATCATATGAGGATTTTTTTGCTTAAAGACAAAAATATCTCAAGCAGTTCTGACATCACAGAAAGGAAAAGTCCACTTATTAAATTGAGAAACACTATACACAGAAACATCAAGACATCTCTTCAGCTTCCTATTTGTGAATCTACCTTCACCAATCTCCTGGCCTCTATTGAGATTCTTCCTTAACTTTTTCTTCTTTTTCTTTCCTCTTCCTTTCTTTACTCCCACGCCAGTCTCTGCCAAAGCTCCTTTCCATAGCTGATCAGCTGTCACTGAAATAAAAAAAAAAACTTCTATAAGTAATGTTCAAGTACAGCTTACACTGGAAATTGAAGCTGAACAAAAAATAACCCCAAACTTGAAACCTGCCTGATCTTTGCTTTGCTGGAATTTAAAGTGTAGGATAACTGCCTTGCCAAGAAAGCAATTTCCTACTCTGTGCATATGTATTTGGTGCAAAGATGTGCCTCCACTCCTGATTACCGCACTCAGGCACACAGCCAAGTGCATGTTTTTCACAAGGCTTTTCAAAATTGATTTAAAGACAAATATTCCTAACAAGTAACCTGTAAGGTATTAATTTCCAGGTCATGAAAAGAAAATCACTCATTAATAACTCAGAGTAGAAATACCTTGAAGCACTTATCCCAAGACACTGATCAATGACAGTCAACTTGAATGACCCCTAAAAATATGCAAGGGCTAGCCTGCTTTAAAAGCCACGAAACACAAAAAGTTAACCAAAACATAAACCTGCTGCTGTTCTGAAGTTCTGAAAATACAATGTGCCCCTTATTGCCTGTGTAAGTGGAAAGGAATGTAAGGAAGAAGGAATGCAAAACACTTTAAGAGCATCACCACAGAGCTCAGGCTTTGTCAGGCTTCCTTGAGCAGTGGCTGTGGCCAGGACCACGCATTGCCTTGGTGTTTCATCCAGCACAGGAGAGCAAGACTTAAGAAACACCTATTCAGTAGTTAACTGCAAACTACCATTCACCCAGCTGATGGAAATACAGGACACCATGGCAGCTTAGACCAAACAAAACCAACAAAACAAAACCAAAAACCTTCACCAAAAAAATCCTGATTCTGTGAAAAGACACTGCTAAAAGCATGCAAAAGCAAGTCATGGTTACCTTAGCTTTATCTATGACACCAATAAAAAAGGGGGGAGATGCAGGAATGCACAGGACATGAAATTACACAGCAAGCCACCGTTAGGGATGGCTGCAGCAGCAAAGAATGGAGCAAAGAAGGACGTTTATCACACAAAAACCTGAAAGCAAGAAAGGCATCCTGTGCTGCTGGCCTGGCCCTGAGAAGAAGCTAACAACCTGTCGAACTGATGGATTTACTGCGGCCTGCAACCGGTTCTGAGCAAAGTGCTGAAACATAGCTTCTCATGCTTTTTTCTCACACTAAAATGTATAAATCCTGTCTTAACTTCGCAGTAAACAGACACACTTGCTCTCTGGCTTGTGTCTCTCATTCATACGCCACAAGACACCATAAAAAATATTTCACAGAATCTCAGGATGGGTCAGGTTGGAAGGGAGCACAGTGGGTCCTCTGCTCCAACTTCCCTGCTCAGGCAGGATCATCACAGAGCACATGGCACGGGGGTGTGTCCAGATGGTTCTTCA
>VZTJ01001740.1:410920-449937 GCA_013397795.1 Orthonyx spaldingii | reverse complement strand
GGCACTGCCGAGCAGAGCCTGGTCCAGCCTCTGACCCCTCCCTGCAGACACTGACAGACATGGATGAGGTTCCCTCTCAGTGTCTCTTCTCCAGGCTGGACAGCCCCAGCTCCCTCAGCCTCTCCTCAGGAGTGAGGTGCTCCAGGCCCTTCACCGTTTGCCACCCTCTGCTGGACCTGCTCCAGGAGCTCCTTGTCTCTCCTGCCCTGAGGATCCCAGAACTGGACACAGCACTGCAGATGTGCCTCACCAGGGCTGAGCAGAGGGGCAGGATCACCTCCCTGACCTGCTGGCAATGCAGTTCCTGATGCAGCCCAGGATCCCCTTGGCCTTCTTGTCCCCCAGGGCACTGCTGGCCCATGGACAGCTCGTTGTCCACCAGCACCCCCAGGTCCTCCTCCGCAGAGCTGCTTCCCAGCAGGTCACCCCAGCCCGTGCTGGTGCCTGGGGTTGTTCCTCCCCAGGTGCAGGACCTGCACTTGCCCTTGCTGAACTTCAGGAGGTTCTTCCCTGCCCATCTCTCCAGCCAGAATACAGAAGCATTACCATTGTTCTATTTGTAGATTAATGCTATTATGTGCTTGACCCAGGGGCAATGTTACTATGGCAGCATAAATCTTGTCTTCTCTGATTAGAAACTGATTTTGTTTATTTAAAGTAGACAAAAAAAGTCAGTAAACACTTCTAACCAGGGGAATTACAACAACCACAAAATCACTACCAGTTCCCATCAGCAATCCATTCTTTTCAGGTTAACGCACTTGAGAGATCCTACCCCACAGATGGCAAATGCTTTGGAACCGGGCAAGCTCTGCCATGCTGACAACACAGCGAGGGACAGAAACTATCCAGGATGCCCAGAGGTACCACTACGTGACCAGATTTATTTTTGTATTAAGTTTGTTTAAGGAGCCAAGGTGGTTCTTCCAAGACTTTGACACACACCAATTAACTCAAATACCGTTTTCCAAGTGGGAAGCATAATTGATTCCTTTGTGAAAATCCTGAATCCAGCAATCAAAGCTCAGTAGATTGGAAAACAAGTACACAAGGAAGAACATACTACTCTGCAAGTCCAGGAAGCTACAAAATAGTATTACCTCAAGACAGCCAACAGCAGAGTGGCCTCCAAAGTCACTACATACTCAAAAAACATGGTGTATGAACAGTACAAGGCAAAACTTGTAATAGGGATTTTAGCTGTATTGCAGACAAGTGGAAATCTGTGTATTACAGACAAATAGAAATACCCACAGATAACAGCAAAGTTTATCACACTTCTTATATGCTGTGAGGCAAGAATTGAATTTACTCCTGAGTAGGTTTCAGTCCCTGTAAAAAAGCAATTTTTGTCTGAAATTACATTCTCTTTTCTAGACATTCAAGTGAACTCCTAAGCCCAGAGGTTTAGGAGTTAAAAAAAAAAAAAAAAAATCCCACAAACAGCAGCTGTATCAAATGGCTTGAAAACAGTGCCTGAACTGTCAGCTACTAAAAAACCTTCCAGCTGATTACAACACACTTATGCATAGGCCTGTGAGCCACATGTGTGTGTGGGGAGAAAAACAACAAAAACCCCCACCAAACCCAACAAAAACTTATATAAAAATGCATTACCTCCTTACCACAATTTTTTCAGGGGGGGGAAAAAAAGTAAAGTAAGTAGGTAATGCATGATTCAGTAAATTCATGCTCTTAAGCAAACTATGTGGCTGTTCCATTAGGTGGAAGGCTGATCATCAATCCTGTTAAGCTTCTTAGCTTATTCAGAAAACACTGTGTAACTAGCAATTCTTTTTTAAAAATGATAATCCTGCTAGCCTGGAAACATGGAATTACAATAAAGGTACTTACATTTTTCTTTGCAAGGCTATTTTTAAGCTGGAACAGTCTCTCAATCTGCAGTTTGGGTGACCTCACAAAGGGTCATAACAGCTACAAAGGAGGCTGCAGAGGGGCAGTAACAAGCAGTTAAGAGAAAAAAGCAGCTCTGGAGCTGGTAATACACTCAAAAAAAATCCTGCACTTTAAGCTGCACTCCAAATATATGTACAATCAGGTCACTTTAATTCCACTAGGGGAAAGTAGCAAAGGTCACAGAGGAAGGACATTGTCTTGTACCAAAGGAGACCAACAGATCCATGAAGAAGAAGTCAGGCTGAGTCAAGCTTTGGCCTCAAGCACCGCACAAATTCTGACAAAATTAGAACCAGATGAAAACATCGCATTTGGTCCCAAAGTGCAGTTCATCTAATCAGTCTGCAATAGCACCATCATGTGTGTGGAAAGCAGCTGCACTTAAGGAAACACATCAAAAGCCTGCAGGCTGCAGAGCTGAGTTCTTTATAAGATGGAGGTATCACGCTGATTTTAAGACAAAGTGACAAGAATGAAGTATGAAATGATTATGAAATATGAAAAATGAAAATGAGATTGGCTGTCATCAGGAAGATTACAACGGTGGGGACATTGCTTATGACAGACAGACAGACAACACACCCATGGAGAAAATAAAAATCTATGTGTAAGAAAGGCCAATCTGACTTGGCAGCAAAGCAGCAAGGTGATTAGCGAGCACATACATAGGCAGAAGAAATGTCTTGAGTTGGAGGCAGTAACTCCAGACAGAAAGGAGGATCACTGCACTGCTTTTCACACTTGTGGAGGTGTTCTGGAATGAAGACACTACAGCAGATATGCAGTATCTTCATGATTTACGGCCTTTTTTTATTTTGCCTTTGTAAAATGGGGTGTTGCATGCATTCCTCAAGAGCTAAAATAGAACCAGACATAAAAGCCACTACACATTTTCAGTCAGTTACCAAAAAGCACATAGCTACTGAGTGGGGGGGAAAAGTGTCATCTGTAAGATTTTATTTTACAGACTAGAAAAAGATCCACTACTGAACTGAGCTGAAAGCATGCCTTCTGCAAGCTGATCACTAACAACCACCAGCAGTAAGTCTGTGTGACATCATTCCATTTCACTGAATCTACACAAAAGATATTTGTAATATTCTGAAAAGAATTGGGGATTGTGTCTTTTTAATATTATCCCTGAATATCAGGAATGAGACAGGTATTTATCAGATGAATATCAGACCACACCTCAGTAAACCTCAATATTAAAAGACTTGCTGTAAACCCCATCAGAAACCAGTATCCTAGATACTCATTAACTGAGATTACAATCAGATTTCTTTGTCTCCTGCAAGATGAGTTCACAGCTTGCTGAGCATACAAAGAAAGACAAAGAGCAGTAAACTGGAAAACTGAAGGGAGTAAAATGAGAAGAAAGAATCAATTTTGTAAAACACCTAAGTAGGCTCACTTCTTTCAAATACAAGTAATCTTTTCCTAAGGGTTTTGGTGACAAATAGGCTGTGGCAGCACGGCAGCAGAGATACAAAGACATTAATATTGCCATAATAAAAAGACTAAAGAACTTGTTATCATAAACATGCTTCTTTCAATGCACTCTTGTCCACTAACACCATGACATTTGTGCAGCTGTATTACCTTAAGGAACTTAGTAAGGTCTTTTCAATCACTAACATTCTCTTCCAGGTTTCAACTTGGAATACACACTTTTATTAACAGATGAAATCTTACAAGGTATGATATTTCAACCCCCTTCCTTCTCCAGACACCAATGGTCTCGCCACCATTTCCAAACAAAAAAAAGGATTTGGAAAAAAATGCTTCACACATATGAAATACTAAAGAGCAGAGAGAATGTGCTGCTTACATATTCTATTACAAATTTAATGATAAATTACACAGTCTATACACAGCTGCTTAATGACCAAAATGAGACATTTCTTCCTGGATGCAGGTCTTGAATATAAATAATTTAACCCTTTAACTTAATTCAGAAGTTTAACACACTTATCTAGGATCTGGAGACCCAAACACTTCCTGATTTGAAGGACTTCAACCTTGGTCTCCCATCTTCTGCAGGAATATATGTCTCTCTGTTTCTTCACAAACACCATTCCAAAAAATAACTTTCTGCTTCCAGCTCCCTTTGCATGTGTACTTAAAAGATTCCCAGGACAGAGGCTGGCACAGAGCAGGCTACATGAACTACTCCAACTAAGATTTGGCAAAGAATTGCAAATTAAGTAGCTTAGGTCAGGAAAAGGAGTGCTCAACTGTATTTTTAAACCTAGGCCTTATGATGTCTTATGTTCTCTCTCCATGATCTTAGAAAATGTGCTTAGTCACAATATCTTTAATTACAAAGCATTTAGGGTAAAGGTGCTAGAAGAAAACATACATAGAGCATCTGTCTTAAGAGCAAAACCTACAACTCATTGCAGTGGCTGAACATGAATCAAATCATTTAGATGTCACTTCCAATTGCATGTATCAACATTCAACTTCAAGCTCAGTTCTATGAGTGGCTGGAGTCATTCTCTCAATTACATTAAAAACCTACTTCCAAAACAACAGCAGTGAACCATCCAAAGTAAAGATGAAGTTTGACTTTATACACCTTCATCATCTTCAACTGAACTCATATACTGTTCAAAAACTGTCAACTCAGTTCATAGAATCTGTTATCCCTGAGAAGTTATGTTTCTAATATATCTTCCTCTTAGTTTTAAAAGTGGAAGTCTTTAATTCCAAGACCTACTCAGACTTTTTAAAGTTGCTTATGAAAATATTTAACTCCTCTAGGCTGAATCCTCTCCTCCATGATTCAAAAGGAAATATTCTGCAGATGATAATACAAAGAGATTTATTTATGAGAGAAAAATGGAAAAATGGCACACTAATACCAGATGGATTACTTATAACATGCAAGATTCTACAGCAGTCTCATCAAAATCAGTGTGTTCATCCCAAATGAGAACTGCTCTTGCCACTTCACCTCTGAAATGCAACTTTCTGCCACCATGTGACATCAGTGTCTTGACTCCCTGTCTAATCCTGGTCCACGAGCAGAAAAGCATGGATCTATAAGATCTGTAAGAAAGGAGATATAGTGCCAGATTATTCTCAAGTGTCTTAAGTCACCACACTCAAGACATTGTTTTCTTCAAAGAATGAGACCCTTTCTCCAAAGAGACCTCTCAGCCTTTTTAAATGTAAGTGTATGATGCATATCTGATACTGAAAGATAACGAGAAGACAAAAATCTCCACCTCCCCAGTGAGGACTTAAAAAAAATGGGCTGCTTAAGCAAAATACATGTTCCTGTTTGCAATTCTGCCTCTGCCCTCTGCAGATGTCATCTTCTGAGGGTATTATCTGTGAGCTCTCCAGGGCCTTTATACAAACCCGGGAAGTACTGAAGACTGTAAAGCATTCAGTCTAGACAGTCACTACTCAGTGCCACAGCATTAACCGTGGTAGGAGGTGGCATCCAACTGCACAACTGCAAGAATCTGGACACTGAAAATGTCTCACTAAGACAAGGAATACTGCAACACCATAAAAAAGGAACATGTAAGGTATTAGTACCACAGGACAGATAAAAATGGTTTTAGATAAAAAATTCACAGACTAAAAATTAGAACTGCGCTTATCTGAAATGTTTCCACTGAAAACTTGAGCTCAGTTCTACCTCTCATGGCTAGATGGATTTCCACAAGAAAAAACCCCTCATCAACTACCAAACTTTCTGCCCTCTGTTTGTTAATACAGGTATGAAGTTCTCAGGGCTACCTAGCTATTCACAGTAATTTAATAACATTGTTAAAAAATGCAAAAGCTCCAATTGTATGGATTGTACAAAAATTTTGTTTAGGTGTCTACAAATTTGTTGGCAGAAACAGACATCTATAGTCTAATTATCTTTTCCTACAAGATAGCATAGTTTTGGGCATTTTCCTCAAAATCCAGAAACAAATCTGTTGCATCCTCATAGTACAACAAAACCTGAAACCTGGAAAATATTGCAAAAGATGCATTCATGCTGCTACACTGAAACAGGGAATAACTCCACTTAACTGTAAACCTTGAGCACACTTTCATAGTGCACTCAGATTAGAATTTCACATTTTCTAAAACTGGCAATTTGTCACAATGTGAGCAGAAGTTGTAGACGTGGGATTGTCAGGTTGATTGTCAGTCACAATTCAGATCCTGAACAAATCCAGCTACAACCCCAGAATCTGAGAAAATGTATTTTGTTTTCTTTATAACATTTCATTAAAAACCAAGGACCTTAAACGTAGCTAATATATGCTGTTGTAAATGCTACTATCTTTTGAAGATTGTTTTGATTATTAAAGCTTTCATTTTTTATTTTTAATAACTCTCATGCCTCAGTGTCACCAGATGGATACAGAGAATAGAGATTTCAGTGAGGACTGCAAACTAAACATCTTTGGCTTGGTTCAGTTCCTCAAAACAAAATGCAAATCAGAGGCTGAATGCCTTTGAAAAGTAATGCTGCATAGTAACAAAACAAAACCCAACAGAATGCCCCTTCAAGTACAGTTAACTATAAGGCATTTTGTATTCACTCCACCTTTTCTCACTAAAGAAATTAACCCACTATTTTTCAATAAACAGATAACTCTCTTGTAAGAGGAAAAAAAAATTCAAAAAGCAGTTGTACAGTTGTAACTCTTTACGTTCTTAATGCTGAAACATCAAAACTCTTATGATACCACTGATAATGACAAGAGGCAACAAGAGGTAATTATTTATCTGGAGTGTTCATACTTCAAGAAAAATTCTTTGAAAATTGAAAAGGTAAGTATTTTTTAATTCTGATCATCAAGTTAGACATGGCTGTCAAAATGAACAGTTTGACCCAAAGAAAACTCACATAAGACTAAAAAAAACATGATATAAAATGTAATTAGGGAGCAGCCTCAAAGAGCAGTGGAAGGTGTCCCTGGCCACAGAAGTGGCTTTGGAACAACATGCTCTTTAAGGTCCCTTCCAACCCAAACCATTCTGTGATTCCACGACTGGCTCTCAAGGATAGTAATGGAATTAACTGTGAGTAGGAAAGTATAATTTTTATATAGCCCCAGTATCAAAAAAAAGCTCTTTATTCTCACATGCACTTGGATACATAATGGATGTTGAGAAAATCATGCTGGTTTGGATGCCTGGGGTCAAAGATAACTCCTAAGGCTGAGAGCCAAACCAGTAAATGAAAACTGAATTGCTTCCCATGGTGAGGAGGGGGAAAGGGGAAGAATAAGCCTGGAACAAGAAGATAATTTTACATTATTTCATTACAAATTCATGGAAATATGTCACAGGATGAGAATAAATCCCTGTGTATGTTTTTGTGTCAGAGTTGCAGGAGACAACTATCTGGGCAAGGATCAGAGAGTGCCTAGGATAATTGCAATTCCTCCTATTTAAATTAATTCCTTCTATTTAAACCAATTAAACTATCAAAAATAAGACTTAAGTTGAAGGTATAGATGACCCTACTAACAGGAGCACAGTAATATTATCCAAGGTATGATGGAAGATAATTAAGAATCACTAATGAGAGAGAAAAACAGTCACCTGTCTCAGTCACAAAGCCCTGTCATTTGGCTGACATTTCACTTGACAACTATTTCACATAAAATGGTCATATCTGCATTTTAAATGTTACCACTTCTGAAGCAACTGCACTGCTAAGGATTTGAGTGATTTACATTGTTTGTATCCACTTCATTTGAATTCTGAAGATTTTACTTTTTATTTCTGTAAGAGAAACTATTCTTAGAATAATTATACTTTGAAATAAAAAACCCCGAGTCTTCTGAATCTCATGGCTACTGTCTCTGCTGGATACATAAAGGAGGTACACTTTAATTTTTCCAGGTTGTTACATCTTATTAAATAATCCAATAGTTTCAGGTAGTTTGCCTAAATGTATAAAATTTTACTAAACAACACAGATGCCATCCCAACAAATATTTTTAATTCAGTCATTTAACCAGACATCTGGAAAAGTTCCTGGTAAAACAGAGCTGATCTAGAGGTTGTGAATATGAACAGAAGCCTAATTAAGGAAACAATCACTTGCAATCGCTTGTGGTGCTACATGTTAAATTTAAGATAAACAAAATAACAACAGTGCATGGCTTCTTACATATTCTTATCTTGTTGCTGCTTGTCCAAAGGAGTTTTTTCCTGTAGGTGGCATCCTTAGAAAGCCTTTTCCATGCAGAGCCTGCAGTTCACACTCCAGCCTTTCCCAAGTCTTTGGAGACCTCTCTACCCTCAATTACTTAGAATCAGTCAACGGTCAAAATTCACTGGATGAGCAGCAAGCCCAGCCTGACTGTTTACCCCCTTTCTTTAGCAGATGTAAAGAAAACAAACACAGTATTCTGTCACCCAGATGTTGAGAATAGGAAGAGACCACCAGTTCTGAAAGCCTGATTTTGCAGAGCTCTTAAATTCTATGGATTATGAACAATCAAACTTTGACTCTCGAGTTGCTGCAGTTCCCTCTGCCAGAGATTATGCTCTTACCATCCCTTCTCTTCCCCTATGGGACAGGATAAAAAAGAACAAAGCAGGTGGAAAAGCCCCTCAGTTACCTCAGTTCAGAGTCCTGAGTGAGAATTTAAACAGCCATCATTCCTCAGTTATGTTAAGCATGGGTGCAATTCCTTTCAGGAGTGGAGGAAAACACTGCACTCAATCAGAAAATTTGCAGGGTGCTACCAACAGTTTTCATGTAACACGTCCTTGTATTTCAGTAATTTCATTTTTGAGACAGCACAGCTTGAACAGCACGTCTTGCCTGTGGCTCAGAAGTAATTTAGAAGATAAACACACATTTATACTCTCAATAAAGGCCTAGGAAACAGAAGGGAAGATGTTTCCCCCACCCAACCAATAACATATTAGCTGGATTCACTGTGACATAAACCCTTGTTTGCTACTAAAAGATAATAAACTGACTTTGTGCATGCACTTCTGTCAACACCTCTAGTTGCAACTGTAATCTCAGGAGATACAAAAAAGTCAGTATACATAGATTTTCAGGACTACATCTCTGCAAAGCAGCATTTTCTTTTCCTCTTCTGTTTATTGCAGTCAATAATTTCTATGCAACTCAAGACTTACATGTATTGAAGAAACTGCTTTTCCTGCACTGCTCGACTGTCCCAGTCCAGGGGGCAGAGAGGGAGCACCGTGTCTGGAAAGCCCATGCCAGGCTCGAGTATGAACTGCAACTCCCATTCACTGGCACAGAAGCAAACCCTTGGAAGAAAGACAGGAAGGTGTTTATATGTAGCACATTTTCTTCCTTAAAACAGTATTTTCTGCAAATACATGCACTGGAAGAAAAACCAGTGATTTTCAAAGGGAATCAGAACCTTTTGTCTTGAAGGGCAAAGCGGAATGTGGGAGGGAAAACATTGCAATAGAAAATGTCACAAAGAGAAGAAGGCTAGAAGGCTTTGAGCATACTGCTGATAGAGTGATTTTAATAAATTATTAAGAAGCAGTTGCAGCCTTTTATTTTTCCTGGTTTACCTGCAAGAAATGGTTGGGGTTTTTTAAGGATATACTTGTGACTAGACTGTGAAAATGTTTTCCTCCTCTAAGGAAACAGCACTGGCCTCTTTACAAGCCTCTCTTAATGTTCAGGCTCTAATCACAGTTTGGCATCACTTCATTATAGATTGCCCCGAGGACGAAAAGAGACTTGAAATTCATTAACTACGTAGATCTTATTTAAGAAAAGAAAAGCAAGAAAGTTTTTAGAGGACTGTAGAAGCTACAGATGTTTTCCCTTCCTTCCAAGTATACTTTAACCTCTACTGGGAAAACATACATTTGAGTTTTAAAAAGCAACTGAAGAGGATTAAAAACCAAAAAGAAATGGCTACAAAAAATTAGAGAAAACAAACTTGGATTCCTATCGACTAAAAATGTCCAGGATGATGTGAGAAAGGGAGAAAGAATGGGAAGAAATCTTGAAGAAAATTCCATCATCTTAAGGCAGATGTTACTGCCCAGGTTATTCTCATGGGTGACTGATCCAGGACACAGCTGCCCCGTCCAAAACTCTGTAAGGATGAGGAAGATCTGCACACCAAAACTCCACTTATGATCTGAAACACATGTTTATTTTATCCAGTATTTACCACATTTCCTGTCCTGGAGAAGAATAACACATGCAAGAGCAACTAGGCTGACACTACTTGGCAAAATGCAAGCTCTAAAAAGCCTGACATTTGTTTAGAAAGGCCCATTGGCACTGCTGAGATACAAAACCGAATTGTTATCCAGCTCTTGTAGGACTCAGAGTGATGGAACTGCCACGGGAACGTGTGCAACTGTGGAATGTTCTGACCCACGGACAAACAGCCCCCACCCGGCTGTGTGCTGGTTTTGAGCTCATCACTGGCCATTTCATGCCGTGCCACAGTAGCCACTGCAAAGTGTCACAGGTGCAGCCCAGTTCAACGCACCCCAAAGCACTTTTCCTGCACAATGGAGGGAAAATCACTCCAAGGGCTTATAAAACTGAAATTCACGGATGTAACGACACCCACTCTGCCAAAGACCAGCCGCCTGGCGATCACGGAAATGCTCCTTATTTCCCTGATCCTGCAGCAACGCTACGGTGAAACCCTCGAGCAGCTGGGCACTAGGGGCTGCTCTCACCAGGTCACACCTCAGAGCCACGGGAAGGCAGCGGGGACACTGCAAAACCCTCACCCGCGCTGCCGTGCACGTACACGTGGATGTGCACAGGGATGTGTGGATGTGCACAGGGATGTGTGGATGTGCACAGGGATGTGTGGATGGGCACATGGGAGGATGTCCGGGCGCGCACACACAGCGCGCTCCCCTCGCCCTGCGGGGAAACCCCCCGCCTCCCACGGCGCCTGCCCGGGCCGGTGACCGCCGCCCTCCCCGCGGAGGCTCCCCCGGCACCCCGCGCTGCCCCGTCACCTCGCCAGGCCGCCCGGAGCGCACGGCGGCCACACGCCCGGCCGGCCGCCAGCACCGCCGCCGCCATGACGGGCCGCGCCCCCTCCCGGCCACCGTACTGAGGTGCCCCGCGCGCCGCCTGATGACAAAGCGCGGATAAACTAAGGCGGAGAGGCAAAAGCCGCGGTGCCACTCAGCCGAAGCCTTTGCTGCCGCTTTGCTGAAGCCTTTGCTGCCACTCTCCCCCTGCCCTGGCTGCTTCCTGCCCCGTTAACGCTCCCACAGGCAGGCAAGCGGTGAGCAGCCGCAGAGGGAAAGCCCCTGGCAGGTCCCCAGCGCCGCCTGGGCGGGGCCCGGTGCGGGTTTTGGGTTCTGTGGCCTCTGAAGTCTCTTTTAGAAGAAATTCCTTTTAGGTACTTCTTTTCCAGCACTATTGGTGTCTCACAGTTTGACCTACACCTTTAAAGTTGTTAATGCTTCATCTTCCGATACTTGGAATGAATACTGGCATTAGGGAAGTGTTTAGGGTTTTGCTCTCGTTACAGTACTACTGTTGACCACAAAAATCGGTGGGCAAGCCAATAAGTACACACTCGAGAGAGACATTGATTATTTATTTTAGAGTGGCACAAGCTTGAGTGCTCGGTGATACTCCAAAAATCAACCACCCCAACTATCAAAACCTTTTACTATTTATACATTTTAGCAAACAAAGGAATTAGTGCTCATTGGGTACAAGTTACATAGTTCTATTGTTAATTAGTATTCTACTATTGTTTAATGATTCTCTCACTTCTCATGCTAGTTAGTCTGCATGCTCAGGCTTTCTCTTGGTCTGAGGTGGGTTCTGAGCTGGTGGCTGTGATCTGTCCCTGCCGGAATTACCTTTTACCCAGGCGGAGCTGGTTCAGCACAGTCACTGAGTTGTCTTTATTAGTTTCTTCCTTATCTTGGGACTTCTGCTGAATGTCCTTGTGGCCCTTAAATTCTGCATTCCTAGTGTTCACTATCAGTGGTACATCCTTCTTCCCAAGCCTAGTTAACCTCCCCCTAGGTCAGATCTTTGACATATGCTCAGCCCTAACCTTAAGAAGGCAATTCCACCCACAAGTAACCGGGCAGTAGTTGCCTGGGATAACAGCCCGACCCCCTCTGGACACACCCTCTTGGCAGGGAGGTGTAGAGTGTGATCAGGTCTCCCCTGAGCCTCCTTTTCTCCCGGTTAAACAACCTCAGCTGCTCCTCACAGGACTTGTGCTCCAGACCCTTCCCCAGCTCCGTTGCCCTTCTCTGGACTTGCTCCAGCACCTCAATGTCCTTCCTGAACTGAGGGGCCCAGAACTAGACACAGCACTCGAGGTGTGACCTCACCAGTGCTGAGTACAGGGGAAGAATCACAGCCCAGGTTCTGCTGACCACACCATTCCTGATCCAGGCCAGGTGCCATTGGCCTTCCTGGCCACCTGGGCTCAGCTGGCTCATGTTCAGTCACCTGTCAACCAATACCCCCAGCTCCTTTTCCACTGGGCCCCTTTCCAGCGACTCTGCCCCAGCCTGTGGTGCTGCAGGGGTTGTTGTGGCCAAAGTGCAGGACCCAGCACTCAGCCTTGTTGAACCTCATATTGTTGGTCTTGGCCTGTCCAGGTCCCTCTGCAGAGCCTTCCTGCCCTCCAGCACATCCACACTGGCATCCAACTTGGTGTCATTCACGAATTTACTGAGGGTGCCCTCGATCCCTTCATCCAGATCACCAACAAAGACATTAAACAAGACTGGGGCCAACACAGATCCCAGGGGACACCATTGCTGACCGGACACCAGTTGGATGCAGCACCATTCCCCACCTCTCCCTGGGCCCAACCATCAGCCAGCTCTTAATCCAGCAAAGAGAGCACCTGTCCAAACCATGGGCTGATGGCTTTTCCCAGAGAATTCTGTGGGAGACAGTGTCAAAGGCTTTGCTGAAGCCCAGGTGGACACATCCACAGCTTCTCCCTTTTTCCCACCCACTAGATAGGTCATTTGGTCATAAAAAGAGATCAAGTTGGTGAGGCAGGATCTTTCCTAAACCCATTGTGACTGTCCCAGACTCCCTGGTTGTCCTGCATGTGCCCTGTGATCACACTCAAGATAATCTGTTCCATAACCTTCCCGGGCACTGAGGTCAGGCTGACAGGCCTGGAGTTCCCCAGATTCTCCTTCCAACCCTTCCTGTGGATGGATGTCCAACCTCCATCATCTGGGACCTCCCTGATCAGCCAGGACTGATGGTAAATGATGGAGAGTGGCTTGGTGAGCCCTTCCACCAGCTCCCTCAGTGCTCTAGACTTGTGAGTCCTGTCCCACAGACTTGTGAGAGTCTAAACGTGCTCTAGGAGCTGCTCAGGACTCTAAAGTCACTCACAGCAAGGGTCAGAAGGTGGCCTGGCAGTTCAGCCTGCTGCACACACCTTGTCCCCTCGGGTGCAGTCCCCTTGGGGTGGGAGCCATCTGTGCACAGTGCCTGCCACTGTGGCTGTAGGCCGTTACCCCACCAAGGATGAGAAGGCAGAATGCTAGGGAAAGAATTCTTACTCTTTGAGAACAGTCTCCAGGACAGGGAAAATTTTTCCGGAGAGGCTTCACAGCAGTGTTTTTTCCTTCTTATTTTCTCCTTTCTGTGCAGCAAAGGCAGTGAAAGTTGTTGTCTAAATACCATCTTTTACAGCACAGGCATGTTTGTGTACTGCATTACCAATCTCTTTCCTGATGCACTGGTTTCAGTATTAAAGACTGCAGTAATAACAAATTGCTTCATTTGCATCAGTGAGCACAAGCACACAGCCTACAACATCTTCAGTATCTGTCATACGTTCAACATGCAACACAATGATTGCTTTGTACCTCATCGAACAAAAATACACCCAGAAGCTGTAAAGAAGAATTTCCTGTAGTGTTCTGGCAGACCAGCTGCTGGCAGAAAATTGATGCAAGACGTAATCTTTTAAACAGGATTTTTATCTTCTGGCACTTTAAATATGCCCATTCTCACAGCATTAAGATATCGCATATGTCATGATGTGACCCTGACAGTGTCACCAAGGATAAAACCAATTAGTCTCTCATAAATTCCTGCAGATATGTTCACTGAGGTATTTATTTCCAGTTCTTCCTTTTGGAAGTAATTGTGTCATGTAGAGAATTAAACCCTTTTTTATATTTATGCACTGGGTGATCTAATGGAAATGCCACTTTCTGTGCATCATTTACCAAAGAGAAGGAGTTTGCCTTGTACAAATTTCTTACCCAGGCAGTGAAATGACTGTTCAGTCACTGTACCTTGTTACACTGGGACAGCTTCTCAGTGTAAGCAGGGTGGACTTGTCTTGTCTTGTGCCAATGGGAATTGCTTTACGTGCTAGCCAGCCTCTCAGAATGCTGCACAGATTAAAACAGATGGAGAAAAAGTGATATACAGTCTTGAAAGTCAGTTCCTGAAGCTCAGCTTAAAGATGCAACTCAAAGAGGACAAATTTCCTCCTTCTTGAGAGTTACTAGACCGATTTGCCTCCCACCCCCTCTAAAAAAAAATGGAGAAAAGACTTATGTTTTAGGAAAAGACTTTCCAAAAGGCTAAATCATCTTGGAACAACACTTGACTTTAGTATCCCACTGCACTCCTGTGAGACACATATCGGGTTTGTTCTGCACTGGAATACTTTTAGCAAAGTGATGTTAACAGCTATTTCCTTGCTGTCTCAGGGCAGTGAAAAAAATCCATCATATCTTATAACTGGTTTGGAGCAGGACTAGTCATTGATCTGTGAACAGTGCTGCCACTGGGAGGGACACAATGCAGGCTGATAATGGACCATACAAGGGCAGGCTTCCTGTTCCAAGGAAGAATTGTGCGCTTGAATTCCAACAGACAAAAATTTCAGAGGAGATGTGATTTTGATTAGGGTTTTCCTAACTCTGAATAATAGCAAAGTTTCTATTTAATTTGTTTCTGCAAGACTGATAATTTTTAACAACTGATAACATAAAACACTGAGGAGTTTTTTGCCTGGCTCATTGCTTGTAAATCTTGAATGTTTTAAAGTCACTCCCCACCCTCTATTTTCCCATTTTGAAAGCAATATCAAACAAATGCATCACACTGCTTTGGCTCCTCCTTGGCAGGAACTTCAGATAGGCAAGGAGAGAGCACAATAGATTCTCCATGGAAACCTGTACTTTACCAGTTTGCTTTTTGCACGTCTTGAGGACTGATGAGCAACATCAAGAATCCCGTTTCAACAAGGTGTCATCAAAGATGCCAGACCAAGGCCATCGACAGTATCCATGAGGCCATGAGGATGTACCTTGCCAGAGTGCAGCTGCCTTTAGTATGAGAGTGTTTTTAGGGTTTCTGCCAAAAACCTGTTTCTCCTCAGCCAGCCAACAGTGACTGACACACCATCTCCCAGGTGGTCACTCCTTTGTTTTGTGGCAGCAAAATCAAATTTCCCTTTTTGAATGCCACCCCTACTGTTCCTGCCTGTGTTTGTGTCATGGTTTAACCCCAGCCAACAAGAGTTGCTACAGAGTGTCTCTCTGGGACCAAAGATCAGATGCCAAGGAGAGCGGCAAAGACAATACAAATCTTTGCTAATCTAGAGGTGCTGTACGACTGCTCAAACCAGACAGCTTTCAGTGATTTGAAATCTTCAGTGGATGTTTAATAATACACCTGCTCATTGATTTTTGGTCAGAAACATTCCTGCCCTGCTCAGTATCCTTCCTCCTCCTCTCTGTCTCTCCCCCTCTTTTTTCAATCAATTTGTCTTGCATTTGTCTGATCACTTGTTTTCTTCAGGAGTTCTGGGTACTTGATTTTTCATATTATTTGGGCATAAGCTTTATGGAGGTGGTGGTGACATGTGGCTCCCATGTGTCTCCATTATCAGGGATATACATGACAGAGTTGTAGCACCTAACAACACCGTGTGGTGTGGCACCAGGTGAAACCCTTGCTGCTTCTTCCCAATAAAAAATTATACCAACACTCGTATCTAAAGCACTTGCTGGTTGCTCTGCCTGGTTACTTTTGATACACAGCCAGTCAGCTTGGGCCTTGCAACTGCTGCTTATGCTGAGATGCACACAAGAAAAATTGCAAGTGGCAATTAATTTTGCAAGTTTCCAGGAGTTTTTTGTTATAACTTATTAAGAATATAAAGTTGTGAAAATAGAATATAAAGTTGTAAAAATCTTAACAGTATGGATTGTATAGTTTAAAAGCAATTAAGTGGAAACAGCACAAAATATTTGTAACTGAAAAAAAAAAGGGAGAATTGTGGCAAAACATAACCTTAGCATAGATGGGTTTCAGCTGTGCGGCCTCTACCTGAATGAGCTTCAGCTGTGACCCTGAGTGGGCGAGCTAAGCCAAGCAATCATAGTGCGGGGAGGAGCATGTGCTGTATGCTATAAAAGGTTGTGTTTTAAGAGATAAGGTAGAGGTTGATGATGAAGTAGTTGATATTGCTGTTGCTGGGGCCTGCCTTGAAAGTATTCCTGGCATTGGTTGAGTGTATGCTGTGACACAGAGGCTGCTCAAAGATAT
This sequence comes from Orthonyx spaldingii, assembly GCA_013397795.1. NCBI lineage: Eukaryota > Metazoa > Chordata > Aves > Passeriformes > Orthonychidae > Orthonyx > Orthonyx spaldingii. The sequence continues at coordinate 433,484 of VZTJ01001740.1, read as the reverse complement.
CTCCCAGCCAGGATAACATTCATCTGCCTCCTGCTCCACCGCACATTTCCTCTGAGATCTAAATATTATTGTTACCTGGCACCAAACGCATCATAGTTGGTTTCTGTATGGCAGCAGCCAGAGACACAGGAGTAGTAAAAAAAGGAACTGATCTGCTCTTCACATTATTTGTGTTCTCCATCCCACTGCTGGCAGGAACAAACCATGCTCCACCTGTCTCCCACACATCATTTGCTAAGCAGAAGGCTGCTGTCCCCAGCAAGCAACTGATGGCACTCAGGTGCACAGTGGACACTGGCTCCAGAAGCTCCTGCTGAGCTCCACACTGGCAGTATGGCTGGGACAGATGGACACTTGCTCTGGCAGTGACTGCACATCTGACCAATCCAGGGTCTCAGTACAAGTCCTGTTGTCACTATTGTGCTGGCATGGGCAGATTCCAAGAACAGGAACTCAGGGGGGGTCTGTCACACCAGACTTTGCTACAGGTATTCTACACTTCCCCAAGATCTGATGTGAAAGAGAGGGTGCAGTGAGGAATCTTGCAGGAACAGCTGCTGCAGTTATGCTGGACACTCATATCTGCAAACTTCCTCTTGCAAAAGCTTCTTGCCAGGGCCACTGTCACATGGCAGCAGGACATGAAATAAAGCTGCAAGGTGTTGCTGGCAGGCTCACATCCCTGCCTCTGTCTGGAGCATGAGTCTAGAAAACAAGAAACAGAACAGGAAACTTTGATACTGCTCACTCTGGAAGATACTAATTACCCCAAAGGAAGGCAGAAACTCTGTACAGGACCAAGGCATTCACTACCAGCACTAAACTTACAGGGTCTAAGTTGGAATTTCGCCTTTGACTACTGGAGGTCTTTGTTTTCCTTCTCCAGAAACATTGCACAGAGATAAGTAAGAGCAATATTTGTCACACAGTCACTCCATAAGGATCTTTTATGTACGTGGTTTAATGATGCTGCCAGACCAACAGGTTATTTATTGACCTGCAGCGTCTCAATTTTTGTGATGACTACAGGACCCTCAGGACAGCTCTCTCTTGCATATCCTTAGGTTGTTAAATAAGCTGTAGCAGTCAGGGCTCCTTGGTGGCCAGGAAGGCCAATGGCATCCTGGCCTGTATCAGGAATGGTGTGGCCAGCAGGACCAGGGAAGTCATTCTTCCCCTATACTCAGCGCTGGTGAGGCCACACCTTGAGTGCTGTGTCCAGTTCTGGGCTGCTCAGTTTGAGAAGGATGTTGAGGCACTTGAGCGTGTCNAAAGGAGACTCAGAGGTGACCTTATCACTCTCTACAGCTTCCTGAAAGGTGGTTGTAATCAAGTGGGAGTTGGTCTCTTTTTCCAGGCAACAACTGACAGAACAAGAGGACACAGTCTTAAGCTGCGTCAGGGAAAGTATAGGTTGGATATTAGGAAAAAGTTTTTTACAGAAAGAGTGATAAAATATTGGAATGGTCTGCCAGGGGATGTGGTGGAGTCAGCATCCCTGGACGTGTTTAAAAAGAGATTGGACGTGGTGCTCAGTGGCAGGGTTTAGTTTAGTTGAGGTGTTGGGGCATGGGTTGGACTCGATGATCTTGAAGGTCTTTTCCAACCTGGTGATTCTGTGATTCTGTGCTGGGAACTCAGGTGACTCAGAGCTGGTAGGAAAAGACAGTTTAAAGAGTTCTGTGCTTACTTGGTACTGCCTCTTTCCTGTGCTGATGGCAAGGAGGATCCTACAACAAAGTTCACCATCTTTTGGACTGCTGTCCAGAACTGTCCTGCTCCCTGGCACCTTACATTCACTTGCTTCCTATCTGCATGACTTGGCTGAGCAACACTCATTTCCATTTATGGACCAAAGGCTTATTCATGAGATAGCAAATTTAGTGAAGAACCAAGCAAAAAGTCAAGTCTCATGTTGGCTGCCCACAGTAGCTGCACAAAATTAAGAGGCTGGAGTGCTCAGAGCTGATACTGGGGGACTGCTTCTCTCCCAGCAACAGTGAGAACCAGCTTGCTTTGTCTTCCTGAGGAGGAACCCAGTGTTTGCCCAGAAGTCATTCAAGGTCTGTAGAAATCAATCCTAATGAGAGTGACACGTTGCCAGGGACTGGGACATCTCTAGAGAATGTCAAGAAGCCAAAGGGTACATTGTGAATAATAGAGATTAGGAGTTATGGCTCAGAAAATAGATGCTCGCAGGCACAAAATGAATGTTCATTTTGCTTGAGAGGACTTAAAAAAAATTAAAGCATACTGTCATCTCCTCTTTAAACTACATCTCTAGAAAAGAGATTATGAGTTTTTTTCCCTCCCTGACAAGTCACAGATTAAAGAAATTTAAAATTAATGCAACACTCAAAAAATTAAAAAAAAAAGAAAAAAAGAAATTCCCTTTCAGCCAATCCTATGAACGGGTGGAGGTGACCTAGGCCAGGGCAGCTGAGCTGCTGTATGTCAGAAATACAGAACAAACAAAGGCAGAGTAGCTGTCAGACAGGTCTGAACTCTCTGCCTCAGACATCCCAGCATACTGAGGGGAAATCTCAGCCCCTTCTCTCTTGGGTGTGGTAGGTAAGCATGAACACACTGTCAAAGAGGATGTGAAAAACTACTCTGCCTATGAGGAAAGACTTGGAGAGCTGGGGTTGTTCAGCCTGGAGCAGGGGAGGCTCGAGGGAGACCTTATTGTGGCCTTTCAATAATTAAAGGAGTCTTAGAAGAAAGACAGGGCAAACTTTTTAGTAGGACCTCTTGCAATAGAATGGGGGATAATGGTTTAAAACTAAAAGAGGGTAGATTTAGGCCAGATATAATTTTTTATAATGAGAATGATAAAATGCTGGAACAGGTTGCCCAGAGAGGTGCCCCATCCCTGAAAATATTCAAGGTCAAGTTTGGATGGGGCTCTCAGCAATCTGATCTAGTTGAAGGTGTCCCTGATTATTGCAGACTAGATGGCTTTTAAATGTCCCTTCCAACTCAGACTGTTCTGTGATTCTATAATTCAATGCCCTTTATAATTATAATCACTCAGTGCATTGTATTAGGTGCTTTTTCCTAAGACTTGTGGTTTACTGAGGAAGCTGTGATTATTCTCCTCATGCAACACTCGTGTAAAATCTGCTGTTTGCAGTCCCGTTGGAACGCCAGCCTGCTCCATATGGAATTCAAAGTTAGATGATGACCTGTGCCCACAATACAGCAGTGGGCACCAATACAGTGGTAACTTCTACATGAAACTGAGCATCCTCTGCTGCAGGTTCAGGGCAACTTGCAGCTCCTGAGTCAGCCTGCTTCTGCCAGGGATCATTATTAGTTATGTTCAGGTACTGCAAGTTCTAAGTACAGCTGTGTGTTATGAACTGACAACAAACCCCGTTTCCATCCCCCTGCATTATTCTCAGGGAAGAAGGTTAAATATTGGGATTGAAATTCAGCCCATGGAAGAAGGGAGGGCTGAGGGGAAGGTGATTTTAAGCTTTGTCTTTTTTTCTCATTGTCCTACTCCATTATTAATTGGCAATAAATTGAACTCATGTCCCCAGTCTTCTTAGTCACAGCCCAGGAGTGCACAAGGTGCACTTATGTCTCCACAATCAAATACAACCAGGGATGATGGGTCTAAGCTGAAGAAGGGTCAGTTTGGATTAGATATAAGGAAGAAGTATTTTACAATGATGGTGGTCAAACACTGGAACAGGTTGCCCAGAGGTGGTAGATGCACTGTCCCTGGAAACATTCAAGGTTGGTTGGATGTGGCTGTCAGCAAACTGATCTAGTTGAAGGTGTCCCTGCCAATTGTGGGGGGATTGGACTAGATGACATTTAAAAGGTGCTTATCAACTCAAATGATTCTGTGAGAGCTGTCAAAAAGCCTGGCAGCTGGCTCTGGGAGAGGAGGCTGGTGAGACCAGGCTTCCATGAGGCACCTGAAATAGGCTGGGGAAGATTCACAGCAGGGACAGGAAGCTGCATCATTTCTAACACAGTCGACTGATATGTTCCTCCTTCTTTTTATTGCTCCCTACTCATCTGTGTTTTCCAGTTTTTATCTCCAGTACTGGTTTACCCACATCATGAGGCTACCCCTGGAGGACCCCTGGCTGATTCTGTGATGTGTTTTCACAGGCTGAGAACTCTAGGCAATTACAGACTGACTGGAAATCAGTGGAACAGCTTCACAGCCACATCCTGTCAAGATATGATCTAAGCAATTGTACAAAAATTGAGAACTAGTCTCTTCACATACATAATGCATGCTTTGATTTTCTGCTTGCTTGGCATCCTTCTAAAGAAGCTGTTGAAATATTTCATCAACAAATGAAGATCTCAGCAGAAGCTTGAGACAACATGCTGAAGGAAAGGAAACCAAAGCAATGTGAGACACTAGATTTTCCTGAAGTCAAGTCCTGTTCTTCTCCTCAGCACTCCTGTGACAGATCCTGACCTATGAACAGTCCAACCCACTGATGAGGGCCCAAAGGTCAGGCTGATGTCTGGCCCTGTAGTGGACAATGATGTCCAGGCAGCTGCACAAACAGCAGTAACAATTCCCAAGGGCACACCTGGAAGGATGCCCACAGGAACACATCATTGCTGAGGCCAATATTCTCTTGCCCATAAAAGAGGCAAAGAACAAGGCAGAAACCTTTTATTTGTACTGGGCTTTGGGGAAAAAAAAAGAAAAAAACAAAAGAAGAATTTTTGGAAGCTCAAAGAAGAACAGTCTCCTTATTAAAAAGAGGCTTAATTTCCATGTTGAGAAATTTCACTACAACTGAAACTTTAGGTTTTACCAGCGTTTATAGCCAGTAATAAAATAACTACTTGCAGTAGCTTTTCCCTATCCTCCACCCCAAGTAAACAAAGAAATTTAAATTACATGCAGTGGATAATTTTTAAAATACTGCAGAGGAACTTGCTTGAACACTTGTAAGCAATGGAAAGAGATACTTTTTAGCAGTGTGTTTGGGGTGTTCTGCTCTGGAACACACCCTATGGAATACTGGTAGCACAGTGGGCCAAATCTTTCACTGTTGGGAAATGGCATAGCCCCATTAACCCCACAGGTTACACTGACCACACTGCTTCCCCTTCCTCCTCCTGACTTGGGAAAAACCTGTCTGGTTTGCCAACAAAGGATACTTCAGCCTCAGAGAGAAGAACTCAAAGTTAATAATAACAAAATCAAGTACGATATAGCCAGTCCATGCTCTGCAGTTTGTGCAGGCCTTTGAAGCCACTTAGGGTGTGCAAACAACTCCATTTTACAAGGAAAGAATCCCGTAAGTGCCATGGAGTAGTCAAAGACCATAAATGAAGCTAAAATTTTGAGAGCTTCAGGGCTTTAAGTGCAGCATAAACCCTGGCAAGAAAGTTTGGTCTGTAGGCCAGATGACCCATGGTGTGACTCTGTCATTTAGCAAAGGACAGAGGTCTTTGTTGGTGAAGGCACATTGTGCCCCCTAAGATCCTATTTCTAAGCTAAAGCAAACCCAGGCAGAGAAATCTGTTCAGTATTTATCTTCAGGCCACTTAAAAAGATCCCCAGAAGAAACTACCACCATGGATAAAAGATTCTGGTCATTGCATGGACATGCTACAGGAGCAGACTGGGATTTCTGTTCTCTCCCTTTGGATAGCCATTGAGAAAATACTGGTTTTATATATATCCTTGCAAGGGTATGAAGCTGAACACCTGGCTTCAGAAAATAGCAATTCTCTGTCAAGGGAAATGAACTGAGTGTCTTTTGGGAAGCCAAGAGCAGTGGCTTTTTCTTTTTTTCTTTAATTGTCTGATATGTTATCTCCAGCATGTGAATGAAAGGCACGTGGAGAAATATCTTTTCCCTACCAGGATGGGAGAAGATAAACCCTTAGACTGAGCTTTTCCATGGCAAATATTACCAGGAGGTGAAGATCAGGATGGATTATGGAGGTTTCAAAGGTCTTATAAGGAATCAGGTATCCCAACCCTACCGGTCATCAATAAAAAGTGTATATTGAAAATTGTTTCACGAATCTTCTTTTTCTTCCTCTGAATGAGGCAGTCATAGACATCCGTTGCACCACAGAAAGTAACACACAAAAATATGTTAATGCTGGACACTTAAAATCTTACAGTCTCCAAAGATTACTTAGATTTATTGCTGGCTTCAAACCCAGTGGACCTTCTGCTGCATCACCAGAGCGAAGTAAAAAAAAAACAACCAAAAAAACCACTGCTGAGAAGGAAACCATTGCTCTGTTTAAATCCTGAAAAGGATGCATTTTAAAGACTGGTTTAGTCATCAGGCCAGCCAGAAACAATGAGGAGTAGAAAAGTGAGTTATCCCAGCTGCTAGCAAAAACCTGCTCCAGGCATTGTGAGAAAGGCAAGTGTTGACCTGTAACAGGTGCACAAGAAGTTCCTGAACTATAGGCCTCTCCATGTAGAACTGCAGAGCATTTGTAATGCTGATGAAAACCCAGAAAAATATGAGGAAATGCATGAACTGGCAGGGATGGGCAGTGCAAAAATTGTAAGGAAAACAGACCATCCTGTTGTACTTCTAAAATCCTTTGAACTAGCTGATGAAATGGAGACTCTTGCCACAGGAAGAAACTGCAGCCAAAAGGTAACGGCACCTCTATGGTTTCCTGAGAAATTCAGATATTTCATCTCATTATGATGCTTTGAAAGCAACACAGAATCATAGAATTCTAAACAAGTCCAATTGTAACATCAGCCCCTTTGCTTGAGTTTAAGCACTTCTTACTAGAGGATCTCCAAGGCAGAGATGGGTCATGCATCTGCCTGGACCTGTCCTCATATAGCTCGAGAAGCCCTTGGAGTGATCACTGCCTTGTCAAATGGGAACAGGTTCCTGCCCCAAACCAGCAAATACTCAGTGTAAGATCCCTGTCAGCCTCCAGAGGTTCCCCATTTTGCTTCAGGGTTTTTTTTCTAAGCTGTGGATGTCTCAGCAGCTACGTGAGACTGACTTGGATCAGCTGCTGAGGGATGCAAATGCTCCAGGGTAAGCAGGGAGTAACACCCTCACTGAGCCTGCCATGGGGTTTCTTTTGTGTCACTTCGCCCACTCAGGGCGTGCAGCCAAGCTGACTCACGTCTGGCACAAGAGCTGCACAGGCCTTCCCTGTGCTCCCAAAGAGCCTGCAGTTGCCATGCAAACCTCTCACCCCTCAGCAAAATAAAATCTCAATTATTAATGTCATCCACATTCCCCCATCTCCCTTTCGTGTCTCTGTTATTTTAGCTATATCTGATGACACTCAACAGGGTGCAAAGTGTTAACATGTCCCAGACCCTGGGGTACTCGCAGGATGTCTTGCTTCTGATCTCACCAACACCTGCAGTACGTGACTCCTGAACCAAAGGAGGCTTTTCTCCATGCACTGCTGATTAGTCCTTCAGGGGCAAACTCTGCCTGCTACGGGACAGAAGTTCTGCTCACCCCGTCAGTGCCCTCACTGTCTTCCGCCACCCCCTTTGCCCCAGGAGCAAGCAGGGACTGCACAGTCCCCACTGCTGTCACTCTCCCAAGGCAGGGTAAGAACTAAAGCTCTAACCTTGGGATGAAAACAAGAATGCACAAAGGGATGCATTGGCTAAGAGGATGAGCAGGAAACTGATTCCTGTTTCTCTGTGTTGAGTCTACCAGTGAGGCTATAGGAGCCTCTACAATTCTCCATGGCTTTCCTGATTCTTTTCCCTCTGTTTCCTTCCTGCATGGATGATAAGTTGGGCAGCATCCAGGCAATTGAACCCCGAGCTCAGCCAGGTGAGTGGAAAAATCCAAGACATAAAGGCTGAGATGGAAAATTTGTCTGTGTTGAAATGATCATTAGCCTTTACAGAACAAGAGAACTACCTTCCTTTAAGAGAACCAGTGTCTTGTTTTTGTGGGATCTAGGAATTGTAAGAAATCTGCCAAAGAAAAAATATCTCTCCTCCATTTTCTCTGTCCCTGCTTCCCTCTGCCCCCTGCAAACTTGAGTAAAGAGACTTTTGAGGTTTCCATAGTTACACAGCACCATTAAGCAAGAAGGAATAATGATACCTTGGGGACCGTGCAATAAAAAGAAAAAAAGTATTTCTTAAGATGTCCAGTTTGACTGCTCCGTATTGACAACATCAAAATTAAATAAGCTGTGTAGCAGAAGGCTGCTAGTGAAAATCCTGTGCATGCCCTGTTCATTTGTGGGTGTCAGACTTTGACTCAGACTGTGATGTCTCTGGTACTTCTCTGCCAGCCTGGTGCTTCAAGTGCCTAAACAATGACCAGCATTTTCCCGGACTGCTGCTCAGCAGCACATTAAGAAGTGACAATAGGGACCTCTTGTGGGATCCCATTACAGCTCATCACCAACACACAAAACACCATTCTCCAGCCCAGGGAGGGAAGCCTGGCAGTAAATTTACTGTAAATGCTCAGAAGATGAAGCAACTTCCTCATCCTGCTTTGTTTTCTGTGTAACACTGAGCTTTGTAGGCTGCATTGTACTAACAAGAAAGAGGTTCCAGTCTATGGCAAACTATTTGTAAGGAAAAGTGGATTGATCAGGAATTTTCCATCTGCCTTACAAACATCACGCATTGGTGGAAGTGAACAAAACAAAACTTTTCGAATGACTCTGGGACGAGGCCAAAGTATTCCAAAATAAGATTTATGCCAATTAACTTTCATTCTCTGGTTACAAAGCAACATACAGGGAAGCTGCTAAAAACTATATTCATATTATTATACTCAGTTCTATCTTGATGTTGGGGTGCATGTCCTTTTTATATTTAGGGAGTGTCCCATATATCTTTAGGAATGTTAAACATTATGGTGTAATAAAGTACTTCATGTTTTCAGTGGATGCCATATTTTACATTAATTGTTAGGAAAAACAAAATTATACCACCATTTGTAAACAACAGAAGTGAAATTATGGCTTTCATGCTCTGCAGATAATGCTGAATCTTTTTTTTTTTTTCATCCAGGGCAAGGATGCAAACTCTGTATATACTTGATGTTCCTGAATTTACCACATATTTTCCCATGTACTGAGCAGAGGGACCACCGGAGCTCTGGCTGCTCAACAAAAACCTAGCTGCAGAAACGGCCTGGGCTGTCCTTATCCATCTTCTTGTCTACTTCCTGCATAGCTCATCCCACAGTCCATGGCTCCATATCCTCATGGACTGTCTGCCAGCTGCTGGACTGGCCAGAGACCATCCCAGAGCTACCTCCTTGCAGCAGACCTGCTGCTCTCCTCTGCTGATGCTCAGGGGACCAACAGGTCCCAGGGTGACCAGTATGTAGAAGCCTTGGCAAAACAAAACTGCCCTGAACCTGAGGCCTTTGTGCAGCTGAGAGCAGCTCTGGCTCTGCCATCTAACAGCCCCAGGGAATAAAGGTATCTGGAAGAGCCACTGTGGAAGAACGGTCAACCCACAGGGCTGCAAACAGCCCTTGATGAAGAGAGAAGCAGCATCAGCACGAAGTGAGAAACTACTTGGTACCTATGGACACAGGCGGAGAAGCACAGGAGTCCAAAAGGGGAGGGCAAAATATGGACAAATCCCAAGATTGCTGTCTGGGAGGAGTAGGATGGAGACAGGAGGGAGAAAGCTGGCAAGTCCAGAGCAGATGGCTACTTTGGAGGAGGACCTGACATGCTCAGGTGGAGAAGTCTGCCAGGGCCATGCAGCGTCTTCACAGGCAACATACCCCACCCTGTGTAGAAGTTGATCCCCCCCTGCTATGCCATCAGCTGGGAGGGCACTGGATTGAGATGAATGAAAACCACTCGCATGAGGAAAGCAGTATTAGTTAAAATGTCTTATCATACATTTCGTTAATTGCTAAGTGAATTGCTTTAATGCTACACAGAATACACAGCTGTGTTTAATGAGCTGCTGAAAGGCTTTCTGGGCAAACTTTAATAATATCACTATTCTCACAGAGGAAAATTGCTGCAAGGAAAAATGCAGCTGTTCGCACCTCAAATGTTCCGAGTGACAGCTCGCCAACTATTATCTTTAGGGCACATGGGAGTCTGTTTCATTAATATGAAATATTAAATATTTATGCTTATCACCAGTGTGCAGCTGCCTGGGCCGGCTGCAAGCCCAGTTCTTCAGGTGACAGAGAAGGCAATTTCCAGGATAAGTTAAATAAAGCCAACCCCTCCTTTTCACTTCCTGTCACAGCTCACACTTCCCAGGTCTGAGACCTGGAACCACCTCATGCTTTCCCTGGGACTCTCTCCAGCAGGTCTACATCCCTTCCATGAGGAATCCCCCAGCTCAGACACAGCTCCCCAGCCCACAGCTGACCTACTGCAATTAGCAAAAATCCAGTTGATTACTCAGGTGCAAGGAAGACAGTAGCCCGTGGTACATCCTAGTGCAAGGCACGCCTATCCTGAGACAGCACAGTTGTCTCCTGTCTGTGCCTCAAGTCACTTTGGCAGCTCTCCAAGCCAAGAGTCATAGTTCCTACCCAAGTCCAACCTGCAGTGAGCTGCATCTCATTGATGGGTCTGGCTGTCAGGTGGAGAAGGGCAGCATGCTGACAGAATTTTTCTGAGAACTTGCCCCAGGAGTCTTCTGCTGCCTTGAAGTGACTTTTGGTACCGTGATGAATTGAGACAACGTGAAGCACTGAGATCTGAGAACACTGCGAGAAGCATTTGTTTATCTTTGTTGGAAGAAGCACAGTCACTTGGGAAAGATAAATTTCAGCTATCTTTTTGACATCTATAAACAAAGTCAAATATTTTGACTGTGGCAATGTAGAGACTGCCTTGCATTACAAATACAGTCAGAAGCACTTTCTGCTAAGCACGTGATCAGGCTGGTGGGTACTTGGTCTGCCTTCTATTTATTGCCTCATTCAGAATAAAGTACCAATGTTCTGAATATAATTTGTGAATACATTATTCTATTTTGAGCTCAGGAAACTCTTCAGTCTTTTCCAATTTTCAGAGCACTTGAAGGACCAAGTGCAAACATTCTTGCCTGTATCATTTATTGAGGAAAGAAACCATTAGCTCCAGCAAGAGCAATATATTAGCTGTGCAATTACACCTATGGCTTGTCATCTGCCACTGATGCCTAGGGGAAAGACAACTTTTATTGCAGAATTATGCTGAAAAAGAAATAAACACCTGTGTGCTGGGGAAACCTTGCCTTAACTTGCTTAGCAATAGTGGCCAGGCCTATTGGCTGCTTCTCTTGATGAATATTCGTGTTATGGGGTGGTTCTGCTTAATAACTCTCTGCTCAGGTTTCTATAGCTCACATATGAGTAAATGCTGTGGATGCTCCCAGCCTGCTCCATTGTTTCCCTGGATGCTCCTGTCCCTGCCTTCAAAAGCCTTTGGAATTATAACCTGCTCAGGGCATAAACATATTTGTGAATATACGTGGGGCCATAAAATCCCACTTTACACTCTGCAGTTTTTAGATCACTGCTCTGAAGGAGGCTCACAAGATATTTAACTGGCTGAGTTGCTGGATGGGAAGTGACTTGTGGATGGAGCTAAGAGCTTTCTGGAGGTTTTTTCCAAACCAGGCAATTCTTCTCTGAGCCTCTTTGATCTTCAGTAACAAGACCTCCCAGGACACTTGCAGCTCTTCCTGGCTACTGCTAAGCTAAAGAGAACAGTATTTTTCTCTCCCTTTTTTCTCTTATTGAAGCATTTTGCCTTCTGGGCACAGTTTTCCTCATAATAACCTGATTTTACTTGTCTTTTTTTTAAAAAAGGAGAGATGGATTGGAGAAAAAACCAAACCAGCAAAACCTGAGGCCGGCCAAATCTTTGTCAGAGCAGAACTAACCTTATGAGCTGAAAGGAGATTAAGAATGAGAATGTGTCCCTAAACAGTCCTATGGAGAGAAGAAGAGCCAGGGACAGGCAGAGAGGCTGTGCACCCCCTAGTGCAGTGTGAGCCAGCAGCCACCTGCACAGTGCAGGGCTCCAAAGTTCACAACAGACGCCTTTGAAGCGATGCTGGGAGTTCTTCATCTCATCTGGGAGTTCTTCAACTTCTGCCTTCTCCCAGCACTGTTACTACAACAGGCAACAGCACAGAGAAAAACCAAGACAAGTCTGGATTTCCCTTGACCCACCAACGTGTACAAGCCCAGGACTTGGATTTCCATGGCACTCCTGAAGTGACAAAGAGCACATCAGCTCCATGAAGGAACAACAAGTTTTTGTCATCCCTCAGGCCCAGTGCAGAAGTCTTGTTTCCTTTGCTCTGCCTATGACTCATAGAAATTTTCCTCCAGGTATGCAACAGACACCAACAAGTGTCACGGTGGAGATGAGCTGGCTAATGACAATAATTTACACACATTTCTACAGGTCAGTTGGATTCATGCACTAATTTAACTGTCTCTGACTCTCTTGGGGTTATTTTTTTAACTTTTTAATACGAGAAGAGCTGTCCTGTCCAAGTAAGTAAAACATTCCAGGCCTGAAGAGATTTGCAAAGGGAACTTGACAGTTTCTTGTAAGAGAGCACATATGTGGAAGTGCCAGAAGAAGCAGCAGAGCACAAGTCAAGGAATGGCAGATATGCAGCAAGTCAAGAGAGCAGCTGTGCCATCCAGAATGGAATACAGATCTTTCCTGGGAACCGGCAGCAGGTGGAACTGTGAGGACTGCTGGGTGCACACGGATGCTGGAACACCAGTGGTGTGACTTCTCCCTCACTTGCTGAAGCCAACTGAGGTCTGGGTTGAGTTATAAAAGTAACAGCCCCACAGTATTGTGGGTGGTATCAGGAGGCCTGGAATCTGTTGTTTCTAATCTTCTGTGTCACCACAAGGAACCCTGGACAGCCGTGTCTGGATGCTTGTGAGCGTTGAAGAATGGGAGAGCAACAGAAATGTGTCTGGTTTAAAATCAGCTTTGTCCTCCCCTTTTACACAGCCTCACCCTGAGTTTTGCCACGGTCCTGTGTGCTCTCCACTGTCTCTGCCCATTTAGCCCCTGGGGAGAAATACCTCTTCTGACAACAGGAGCTGACCAAAGTGCCAGCTCTTACATTTGGGATGATTAGTTTGGCATCTTCCTGGGAGGGTGGCGTAGCCAAGCCCCAGATCTCCACAGAGATGGGGACTGCCAGCCATGGAGGCTGCCAAGACACAGATCTAGTGTTGGCATCAGCCCAGCTGTGGGTCAGGGGCTGGAGCATCCATGGAGTCACTCTCAAGTTAAGGAAACTTCCCTGTCTGACCACCCCGAGCCACTCTGGAGTCACTCTCACACCACCTGAGCTGCGACTGAAGCCCCTTCTCAGCTACACCCCCACACTCACAGTCAGACCAGGTTTCCTTACCAGCTCAACCTCAGGTGTAAATTATGTTAATAATATAGGATAGCTACCACATGACCTTTATTCCTAAAGATATTCTGAACTTCTGCTGTTTTGTGCTCTTCTCATTTGTGTAGCCACATAGATGCTTAATAGGAAGTGACCTGCATCTTCCTTGGTTACCAATGGCATGAACAGCTGAATTTGGCAGTTGTGAGATCTTTCTCTCCAGGGACTTGTGTCTAACAAATGCTGAAAGCAGTTAAAGACCAACTCACCTGAACAGATCACTTATTTTTCATATATTAGAAAAAATCAGTAACAACTGCAAAGGCCACTAATAAATGGTAAAGCCATTAAGTGATGCATTCTTTTTATTATTGATAGAAAAATCCATGTGGGTAAAAGATGTACATCATATTTTTACTACACTTGTGCACAGGAATGGCCTAGCATGCTGTGTCCTGACCAAATGCTAATGCCATGAAGGAGAAAAGGTGGGAAAACTTCATCTCTTTGCTCTTGTGTCTCTATCTGCACAAGTGCCCTGGGTCTGATAGCCCTCAGCACAGCTATTTCCCATCTGGAGGAATGCTGGTATCATTTTGTTCATTCAAGTCAGAGCAAGAGCACACCAGGAGGCAGAGCTGAATCACAGAAAAATGCCCTGGAAGGCAACTTGGAAAAAGTAGGTTTATTCTCAGCTCCAGGACAAAACTTATGGTTGAGCCAGCTCCTCCATCTATAAAGCAGACATCTGTGCTCAGAAAGTCAGGTGCTGGAATTGTACAGGAGCTGCTCTGTGGAAATAGACCAGCTTTAAAAAAGGACAGTTGTTCTTGGAAATAAATCATATATATGTGTGTGTGTATTTTTATTTATACCTACCTATATTTATTTGTCTATGTAAATATGTATTTATGTACAAATATGTATATGTCTGTATTTGGTTATGTATGTGCATGTATACATACACATACATGAACACATATTCACGTGCAGAAATAAATTTATTCTGTGCAGGACCAGAATCTCAGCTTGCTCTATTCTCCTTCTCACTTCTCCTGCACTTTCTCCTTCTCCTCCTTTTCCTTCTTCTTTAATGAAATGGAGTGAAAAGGCTTGAAACTGTGAAATGAGTGCCAGGAGGCAGAACAGAAGGGCTCTCTATCTGTGTAAGGATTTAAATAACCCAGCTTTCAGGGGCAAGGCTCAGAAGTTTTGAATGCAGAGGGCTGGTAGATTGCCCTTCCTCTAAAAGCAATTCTCAGGCTGCCCTTCCTGTGTGTTCCTCCAGCTGACACCTTGCTGTATTGAAGGTTGCCAAATTAGGGGGAGCTAAATGGTGAGATATATGATTTATATGGTGGCACTTTTATGGTATTTATACTTCTACCTTGCAGGTTCACATCAGTGACCCAAGGAAGGTCACAGTACTTGACATCAAGTGATTTGCTCTTCCTGTGATCAAAAAACCATTGCCATAGGGAAGCAGCCTGTAAAATGCCCAGGTGAGACATCTTCCTTCCCCTCAGCCCCTGAGGAGTTCTCTGCACAATTGGGCTCAGATGTACCACAGTGGTTTCACCACAGAACTCCACCATTGCTGATGGGAGGTGAATGCTTAAAACCTGTGCTTAGGTCTTTTAGAAGCCTTTGAAGTAGTTTACCTGTCTTTTAATCAATACCAAGACCCTTTGGAAGACCTAGAAACAATGAAAGCAAAACAGAAAACTTCATCCAGTCACTAAAATCAAAGTGTGTAACAATGAAAGAAGAGAGCAATGCCAGACGAACATATCGAGCTGTAAACAGCAGCACTGCACATAAAAATTTGCCTGCCAAAACAAAGAAAATCACACAGTGCATGGAGTAGTCCCCCAGTCCCGGCATTCCCAGATCAATGTGTATGGGTTAGAGACATTTCAATGGCAGAGAAGCCAGTACAGGGGTTAAAGAATCAATCATGTGATCACCAGCTCTTATTCCAGAGCCCAAGCGAGGAGGACGGCCCTGGGCTGTATGCCAGGACCCCATCACACAGCAACATTATCCAAAGTTCTAGTTAGAGCTGACTGGAAAGATTCAGACCAGGCAACAAGCCCCAAGAACATGCCTTTGTGTCAAAGCTGGAAAAACCTTGTGGGAACTGTGTGGTTCTGACAAAAAACATGCAGTGCAAATGTTTGACACTTCATTTTGGAAAATTTTATTGCATCTGCTATTATTTCCTGATTTTGTTCTTAATATTCTGACATCATGGGAGAAAATATGGATTAAATATTATTATGAGAAGGTGCCATGGTTGAAAAATCTTTATTTCTGTGACTCTCCATTTAATAGGGCAATGGATTTTTCACAATACATGCTGGAACAGGGACCAGAGTGTCTGTGGGATTGCCATCCCTGCAGATACTTGAACCTCAGCTGAACATGGCCCTGAGCAAACCCATGTAATTGGACCTGCTCGGAGCAGGGAGTCAGACTTGAGCTTCTCTGAACCAACCTACATTATTCTGTATTCTGTGATGTAAAGGATGGGAAGAGGCTTGCTATGACACAGGGGAATGAAAGCCTAAGGAAGACTTTTTCCCCATTTCACTTTCTTACCCACAGAAAATCATGAAGTGCATACCATTAAATTTCAAAAACCTAAAAATATTCCACAGCGCTGCCTCCTCTGGCAGAAGGGTGGTGGGGTCATTTGATCTGCCTTTTAACACAATTTTTTTTCTTTTCAGTTTAACATCAAACAGCTCCAGTTTGAAGTGGGACCTGAAGGATTTGCCCTCCTTGGACCTGGCCTACTCTTGCAGCAGTGTGACGAGGCAATCCAGCCTGGAACTTCACAGTCCTGGGTGAAAGGCACACAGCAGGGACTGACAACAGCACCATCTTTCTTTCCTCTGTGTTTTCCAACTGCTTTTTCCACAGAGTCAAACAGGATTTTTTGCCTTTGCAAGCTGATCACCACAAGTTCTTTCATGTTAGAGGCAATTAGTGGGTATTTATAGTGCAGCCCACGTGGAGGGACTGCTTTGGATCTTTGGCCCAGTCCAAAGAGAGATTCGTGACTGTGGCTGCCCCTGCTGCCATTCTTTAACTTTAGATTTAGTAACCCTCAAACAGTTCCTATTTCCTCTTTACTCAGTGCTTCAATACATTGACCTTGACATCCCCACCTCTCCGAGACCCCAGTGCCGGTGGCTTGGGAGCACAGGTGTTCCCAGGGCTTGGAGCAGAGATGGGAGCAGCTGCCTGCACTGGAGCTGCCCCTCGGGCAGCTGCCAGACCCTCCTGTCTCGTGGGCACCCGTCGTGCGGTGGGCCCTGCAGGAAATGTGCATGGAATATCACCATGCAATGCCATGCTTGGCTATCCCTTGAAGATTCCCTTCCTGAAGTAACTGATTTCAGCAGACCCCAGTCTAGAATTAGTCCTTTCTCTTAATAACACTCTGTAGTCTTATACTGCAAATACTCCTCACTGTGTTCTACTAGATGCAAAGAAAATTAAGCAGCACACAAATCTTTGCAGTTCGAGCATCCCAATAATGTCACACAGCCACTCTCAAATTCTCAACATCTGCCATCCAGGCTGCTTAGAAGGAATTCACATTAACAATATATTATAGTTAAATATTATGCAGATAGAAAATCAAATTTCCCCCACAAGAGAGACATAAGCACTGTAGAAAAAAAGCAATTTATGACACTGCAATCAACCAGTCATGTGGGGTGGATGAGGGTACAATAAAATTCACGCAGGCAGCATTAAATCTGTTACCTGTTAACAGATTTTTACCTACTTGATTTTTACAGTGGTAAACACGTTCCTTTAATGTTGTTTCCTGTTATGCATTTTATTGAGCCACAATTTATCCTGGGCTAAAATCCCTACAGATCCCATCTCCTGTGGTTATTTCCCCTAGGACAGGTTGGAAATGGCTGGAAAGTCTGTTTGAACTATGACTTAAAACTTCCATTTTAACTGTAGTAGTGCACAAACATGATCAACAGGTTGGGTCAGATGTGAATATAGACTCCACACAGTGAATTACAAATGCTGAGGAGTCAAATGCTGGACCTCAAATCCTGCAAGGGAACCTGTGAGATTCTTGGGACAGCCACTAATTCACCAGTCACTGTCTTACCTGTACCCCAGTTCTGTCTGCACCTCTCACTTGTTAAGGCCAAGCAACAGCTTTGTTCTTCAAATCTCTGTGCTAATTTGCTTAATTGAATTAAAAAAACCCTTCAGATTCAATTAGCAGTGACAGTTAAGACTTCTGCAGATGTTAGAGCAAATGTCCTCCTGATTTTAACGTGTTCTTGGCACCAGGTGCCTCTGTGAAGATGGTGGGATCTGTTGCCTTGCTCATTTGCCTGATCCTGATGCAGGCTTGTGCTCAATTTAAATTTAGCAGAGTCATCATGAGAGGAGGAGGCCCAGGAAACAGCTGCCACCACCAGGCATCTCCTTGCAAGGCACCAAGTTTCCATGGCCCTGCCCTCCTATCCCCTTTAAAAGTATCACAGTGACTTCCCACGGGGAAAAGGGCATCTCAGTGAGATTTAGGAGGAAAGCTTAATTCTTGACATTCTCTACTATCAACTTCTCTAGCAAGCACAGAACCTTTCCCTTTTTTCTTTTCATTCACTTTGGCCCTGCTCCAAAACTACTTCTGCCTCTTGATGTGGATTTCAGTGCTTCCACTTCTGCTTTCTTTTCAATATCTGCCCAAACATGCACAAGCCCACATGTACAACCACAGGAGCTCCTTTGCAAGAGAACTTTGGTCCCCAAGAAAAAATGAAAACCTCAGTTGCTTATTCAGCCTGCCGAATATATGGAGACTGTTCCCTGCCTCGCTTGTACTTGACACAATTAATTCAAGTTTGACAATTGCATGGTCTTCTTGCTGCTGTGTTCACAAGCGCTCTTGGTTGCAAAACCTAGTTTGCATTTGTAAAAGTGACTTTTGGAACCTTCCCTTTCCTAAGGCTATTGGGAGCAGATACATTACAGCCAAAATCTCAGCTGTTTCTTGAACCAGTCCCACTCAAAACAGCACAAAATGATGTTGTGAAACAGCACAAAATGATGACTGTTTATTACCAGTAGTTATCAGTAGTGTTTTATAGAGCATTCACCCCACTTTGCAATGTCTGTAGACCTGAAGCAAAGCTGATCCCTGCTGTTAACAGGCTGGGCAACTAAACCACCACTGTAGGTTGTTCTAATGGTCACCATCAGAGTTGCTGTTCTAGAAAGAAGAAAGCAAGTCTGAGAGGAATGATGCTTAGCAGGATGCCTCTTGGTTTTCTTTCCTATAATGCTCTTTTCTGTCTCAGGAAGTGATATGTTATTAAGTGTCCTTCGTGTGAGAGTTCAGGGACAGATGGCAGTGATTTCAGTCTCTCTTTTGCTAGTTGCTAATGCAAATATCGTTTTGGGTTTGGTTAATTAAATGGAATTACTCTAAAATCAGCATTTACCTTAAAAGCAGTAAAAATTTCCTTCTGAATAAATGATAGCAATGCATACTGAAAAAGCCTAGCATATATTTTCCTTAGGAATACACAGTGTTGGCCTCTGAGCACTTATGATGGACTTCACCTTCCAAATTGCTTCAAGAAATGCTTTCCACTCAGCTGCAGGACTTGTCTCTCGTTATTCTCCCATTGCTTCTGTGCAGAGCAGTGCAAATAATTGATGCTTTATTTCCCTGGTTGTTTAGAAAATGAAAAAAATTCCATTGCTAGTTTTGTTTTTAACTGAGGTCCCTGTAAGTTAAAAATACATTTCACATTGGCCGGTGAAGTTTAGCTGGAAAATGACTAAAAAATAGAAGTTGACAAGGATATAAATTTGCATTAGAAGTCCAACATAGTGCACTAAAAAAGGCAGGAGTAAGATTTTCTGAGGTGCTGTGAGCAATCTGGTGAAACAGCATAGACTCTGTAGGACATTTTGGTGTCAGCTGAACCTGCTTTGCTGCTTTCCCATTTTTGTGAACCAATTGCACGTTCTTCACCCCACAGATTGTGGCCTGCTGCTATGGCCACAGACCCCATATTGTGTTGAGCAGAATGCAGGTGTCATGTCCTGAAGAGATTTATTAACTGCACTGAGCAAAGACCTTGTAATTGGGGATCTGATTCAAAAAGCAGACAGGTGTTGGTCTAGCTTTGCCTTCAGCAAAATCCTGCTGACTGCAACACAGTTTGAAAATCCTTTTCAATGTTAATGCTTGTGATCTGGATATCTGACTGCTTTGAGGGATTCTTAGTCATACTCAAATCTCACGTTTGGATTCTACTTGCCTGGGGTGTTGCTCTGTTCCCCAGACATAGAGTGGACAATATCTCCCAGGTTTTTGAATGGTTTTGCTCCCTGTAGACACACACAGGACAAATAGACACAGGTTCCTGTTAAAATCATGAGCAACCAGACCCTTGCAGTACAGTAGGGCTGGCAGGGTCTAGTGTTTATATCCCAAAAGGGTTTTATAACATGAAGCTAATGATATCTGATGTATCAACTCCTCTGTTCCGTAGAGCTCATAATGGGAGTCTGGCAAACAATTTCTTCTGAATAATTTGTTGCATGAATTCAGCCTCTTTCCCAGCTGACAGAAGCCATGAATAGTGTGCAATTCCTTCAATATATTCAGTGCTGCCTGAATTAATGGAAATATGTTGTTCCCAACTTACCCTTCTTGGTTGGGAGGTCAGGTATAAAACCAGCACTGTCAGTTCCTGGCTACTTCAGTCACCTTTCCCTTTCTTTGGTGGGGAAGGGCAGCCTGTCTGAGCTGGCCACAATTAGCCCAGTTTGAGCTGTTCTCCCAGGCAAAGGGGCCAGGATTTCTGTAGAACTGCTGTCTACTTCCTGCCTCAAGCACAAGCAAGGAGCAGTCTCAGTATCTGGGCAGAAAGGATCCTGACAGAGCAGGCATGTTGCAGCTGCACTGTCCCCATGTTCAGCTGCATCCACACTCTCTTAAAATTAGCCTAAAATCACAGCCTCAAACCTGGTGTCATCAAATGCACATCAGAGCATTACTTTCCTCTTAGGGTAGAAAGAGACCTGGGATTTAGTCTGAAGTTGACTGCGAGTAAAACTTGCCAGAACTGCAAAGTCAACCCCATAATGGCAGACAGAGGGTGGTGGTTTTTTTTTAGACTATGAAAGCTGATATCCAAAATATCTTAATAGCAAGTCCTGCTGGAACAGAACAGGTGGGTATTTTTTCCTCTCTCAGTCCACTTACCTAAGGTCAGTCTTGGATTATAGTTAAGAATTGAATAGTCCTTCTTTGCCCTTTTTTTTTTTTTTTTTTGGGGGGGGGGAGGGTGGTGGTGGTGTGTGGAGTGGGGTTGTGGTTGGTTTTTACTATTTTTTTTTAACTAATCACCCTCCAAATAAAACACTACTGGAGAAGAGATGTGACTGTGTGAAACACTTGGTGAGAGAAGAAATATTTCCTGACCCCATCAAACCTGACAAAGAGGGCCAGGAGAAATTAGCTGTTTGATCTTAGTAGTAGTGAAAATACTGCTATTGAAAGCAATTGCTAAATAAAGGGTCAGCTTCTGGTAGAACAGCCTGGCACTGTTTTGTATGAACAATTACATGGTGTTGCTATGTAAACAGCTCAGTGCCATAGCTTGTCATGTCCTGGTACCTTCCAAACCATTGCATAAAGGTGTTATAATTAACCTTAGTGATCCACCATTATTCAAACAGCAATCTTTTTTTTTTTCCCTAGGGATTTCCTAGTTCTGTTTTACCCCATGTATGTGTGGTTATGGGCTAAATTTGGGAAAATGCACTCAGCTCCCTTCAACAGGAAGAGAGGCCACATTCTTTCAGGGCAAATGGAGCATTAAAGCCCCTCACAGGCCAGTGGAAACAGAATTTCAATTGTTTTAAAGCAGGTGGTTTCAAAAGCAAAAGCAGAAAAAGAATCAAGATGATTTTTCACCTGCTGCCCCCAGGAGTGATAATTCAGTTTGTCACTGTGACTTTGGGTGGAGAACAAAAAAACATTAATTCTTTCCACCTGAGTGAGCTTTACAAAATGTGCCCATTGAAGGTGTGAGAATGCCTGGAGGGATGTGATGCTGTTTGCTGTGCAGTAGTCATGACTGGCGATTTTATTTCTTCTTTCTGCACCGAGTTCATTCCAGCTGATGTGTGAATCTCTCAGCAACATTCATCTTCCAGCTCACCCAGCTCCCTGTGATGCACAGCTGGTAATCTGGTTTCTAAAAAAACATCAAGTCCCCAATGATACTTTAAAACAACTAAGAGGGGTGAATCATCTCTTTAATTTAGGGCATCATACTACCTGAACCAATTTTTCACCCAGCTCAGGAAGAATAACTCCTTCAGCTCAGGGCTGCCTATTCCCTCTTTCTTCTCTTCTGTGTTTCAAACTGCAGAAAGAGACTCACATGCTATGACTTTCACACTGCTCTGCTCATTTCAGACCTGACCACGCTGCAAACATTTCTCATCACAATTATTTAATGCTCACTTTTTCCTCATAAAAGGTCATGTTAACCCAATTTCTTCACAAAAGAAAAAATAACCATTCTTGCAGATGCCTATGAGGTGGTAACTAGGAGCCATGACTGGGTGTTTGCCGCAGACATGCTTCTCCTATCTCAAAAGTCTTATCACTGTTGAGGAGAGGAGAGNAGAGAAGAGAAGAGAAGAGAAGAGAAGAGAAGAGAAGAGAAGAGAAGAGAAGAGAAGAGAAGAGAAGAGAAGAGAAGAGAAGAGAAGAGAAGAGAAGAGAAGAGAAGAGAAGAGAAGAGAAGAGAAGAGAAGAGAAGAGAAGAGAAGAGAAGAGAAGAGAAGAGAAGAGAAGAGAAGAGAAGAGAAGAGAAGAGAAGAGAAGAGAAGAGAAGAGAAGAGAAGAGAAGAGAAGAGAAGAGAAGAGAAGAGAAGAGAAGAGAAGAGAAGAGAAGAGAAGAGAAGAGAAGAGAAGAGAAGAGAAGAGAAGAGAAGAGAAGAGAAGAGAAGAGAAGAGAAGAGAAGAGAAGAGAAGAGAAGAGAAGAGAAGAGAAGAGAAGAGAAGAGAAGAGAAGAGAAGAGATTTTAGCTGAAAGGGACCTGCAATGATAATTTAGTCCAGCTGCCTCAGTACTTCAGGGCTAACCAAAAGGGAGGTTACAACTGGAAATGTGAAAAAGTTGTTTCACATAAAAGCAGTGCTGTTCTGAGACACCTTTC
>VZTJ01001740.1:323407-410882 GCA_013397795.1 Orthonyx spaldingii | reverse complement strand
AAAAAAAGTCTTTAGAGACGTCCCTGTGTCTGTGTGCCGTTTCCAAGAAGTTTAGCAGGCTCTAAGAAGTTCTTTCCTGTCACAGAACTTTCCTGTGTAATCACTATCCATGACAAAGAAGGCTGAAAACACCATTTCATTGAGATAAAGACCAATCAGTGTCATTGACCTTGCTGGAAAAGCACTTCCCACTGCACAAATTTCAGGGCCCCTCCTCAGCACTGCTCCTGGAAGATCCCTGACACAGGGGTGAAGAGGCAGCAGTTGTCACCAGCAGGAGCAGTGGAGAAGTAGGAAAACATTGGCTTCCTGTTTATGGATTCTGTGCCTGAGTCCTTCAGCCCCCAGAATGAATGCCCTCTAGAAAACCCTGAACATATTGTTTTAACCCTAGTTACAGCCCTTCTGAACATGTTCTACTTGGGCAGCATCCTGCTGCAAAAGTACCTAAAAATGACCCAGTCTCTTTGAGGCAAGGTCCATCTCTTCTGTATCTGGATTGCACCAAGCACAAAGTGGATTTTAGCCCCCAACTATGCATCTTTGGCACAATTGTAATAATATTCAGGCAAGGATTTTATTCAGGGATATATTCAGGGGGAGAAGTAATATCAGTGTTGGAATCCAGAGACTTTTCTCCAGGCTTTCTAAATCTGCAGGGATTGCTGAAAGCCCCTTAGCTACAGCCGTGTACCTGCCTGATGCAGGATGACTGTACAAAAAGTCCAATTTATTTGGGCTTGCCATCTAAAGTTCATCTCCACCTCCCCACTCTTGGCTGGGCAGAAAGGGAATAGCTTTCCTGTGCAAGACTTCATTAAGATTGAAGAATTGTTGCTGTATGCAGAGATATTTTATGCAGCAGGGCTTGGCTATGACTGATGCTCTGTAGTAAAACTGATTAGAATTCACAGCAGAGCAGATGTGGAGGTTCAGAGCAAAACTCTGATTTCTCCTCGTGTTAGTTCTGCACTTTTGACTGTGATCCCAAACAACTTCTTCCTTCTCTAGAGAGAAGGTTCATGGAACTGCCTATCCCAGCAGCACAAGGCTCCTGGGGCACCATGCCATGGGCAGTGGGAGATGGATGGCAAGTGTGGGGCAAACTCTGTCCTCAGGGTGCCTTGGGCTGGCCCAGGCCACACAGTACATGCCACAACAGGACACTGTGCTGCAGAAAGACCCTTCCATCAGCAGGGCTGCACTGCAAGGTGGGAAGCAGAAGAGCAGAACAGGGCTGAAATGCAGTGCTGACTTTAAAAGAGGATCTCAAGGGCTGAAATTTAAGCCCAGTATGAGCCCATTTCCCAAGGCCGCTCCACTTCCTGAGGCTCACCATATTAGATGTAACTATTTCTTTTGGTTCTTGGCAAATTAATTTCTGAAAACGATTAAGTGAAAGAAAAACATTTCTCAATGCAATTTCAAGCACGGTGACATTGCAGGGCAAAGCTGGAGCCTTTCCTTCAGCAACATCTTGGGGACAGTCCTGCCAGAACACTCACTGCAGCATGGAGTTGAAGACATTCCTGCTCATTGCAGGGGTTGGGCTAAATGGCATTTAAAAGGTCCCTTCTAACTCAAACCTTCAGTGATTCTGTGATCCCAGAGTCACCAGTCCCATTCTGCTAGGAAAGCCAAGGAGGAAGGAAGCAAAGCAAGCTCCATCTCCACCTGTGAACAGAGAGATTCCTCCAGGAAAGTTCATTATCACCCAAGAAACCTCTACTCTCATAAAAAGTTTTTATTAATACCACAAGATTATTTTATTACTATGGCAGAAACCACAGCCAGCACTCAGAGGCTTTGCACTCAGCTATGTCAGCTCGGAGAGGCACCTACACCTGGCAAACAAAGCTCATGACTTTTTTGTATTATTCAGTCAGGTTTTTCAACTCTTTTTCTGCTTAAGTTTCTGGAAGGCTTTTGGCTCCTGAACCCCAAAATTCAAATGGGTTGGGTGTCTGCTGGCTGCGCTGGGGGTAAGGCTTTGGTGTGAGAGTGGGTTTAGGACAAAGCACAAAGACCATGTGCTAAAAGAATTAAAACCTGGCTATGTGATGAATATAACCCACTGGTATTTAGTGGTGTTATCAATGGTGATAATAACTTCAGATGAACAGGAACCTACCAGGAACTACATATAATTAGAAACACCCATGTATAATAAATATATAATAGAGTACATAATGAAAATGATGGGTCACTTAGTTACCTTACCCAGTAAGTACATGCCTTTTAAAGAAGTGCATTTTAATTAGGGATGGACAGACGATATCCACCATGCAGGAAATGCTGCAATGCTTAATTTAATTATGAAGTAGAAAGAAAAAACAGTATTTCAGCATTGTTTCTGGAGCATCAATCCCCCCTCCCACACAAGTTCTTTCAACTGCCTTGAAGGCATAGAAGGGCAAAAGTCACGCTGTGGTTTTACCAATTAACAGTGTAGTGGGGTGTGGATCATGGAACGCATCATTCTCAGTGAAGAATATCATTTATTGCAGTAGCTACATTAAACTCAGATTCAACAAAGGGCCACATACAACTTTATTTACATGAAAGGAGAAAGGTGGAGGAATTGGGCCAAGAGACAGCTGCTTCTTGCTTAAAATTTCAGTTGCACTGAGAAATGTTCTATTTTCTCTGGTTCCAGTCTTAGTCTGTGTGGTTTTGATCAACAAGCATTTTCAGAAGGGGAAAAAAAAAAATCACCTTTTTTCCAGGTTCCTGTGTTCATGAGGGGCACAGGACCAGGAAGGGTAAAGGGGGATTGATGGGATGCAGTGGTGAAGAGGGACACTGCCATCTTTGGCTGTGCCAGGGAGCAGTAGTAGAGCACCAGCTGTGCCAAGGAGCCTGGCCCTGAGAAGTCTGTGTGCCAGGCCCAAACCTGTGCTTCTTTGAAGGCTGCTGAAAAGCTGGATAAAATCCAGAAGAGGACAATAAAACTTGGCCAGCAGCTGGAGATGATATTTTGTGAGGAAAGAGAGCTTGTTCTGCTCCATTTTTTGGGGAGCAAGAGGTGAGTGGTGCATGAGCTTCCGGGAGACACAAATGTTGAAAAGTTTGTTGACTGAACAGGGAAAGAAAAGCCTAATGTTTCTCTTCAGAATTGGACCTGGGGACTTGCTTTACCGGAGAGCAGATTCCTGAGGCCAGTGCAAAGGAAATGAGTGATGCAGGTGTATTTGGCCGGCCAAGTGCTGCGCGGACAGCAAGTCCCACTCTGTGGGGCCTCATGCCCTCCCCATGGCCTCCCCCTGCCCCAGCCAGGAGGAGAAGCAGAACTGAAGAGCCACTTGGAGTATGAATGGAGAATAAAGAAATTCCCTCTGGTGCTCCCATGAGAACAGATCCCAGTTCATGCCTGTCTCTTCCCTGCACTGCTCCGTGAGGGCCAGGCCTACTTTACTAAGTTAGGGGTTTGAGGGGTGACCACTTGGTACTGCATGCACCAGGCCAGCCTGGCTTTGGCAAACCAGTGGCAGCATCTGGCTGTGAATGACTCAAAAGTGGCTCCTTGATTTTTTAATGCCACTTCTAAATCTCTGTGCACTGCACTGCTTCATCTCCCCCAAAGCGGGACGGGGTAAGGCTGAGCCTTCAAAACCTAAGTAGCTTTAAATGACAGTCGCAGTCCACTGCTCTTGTTTTAAACCCATTATGTAATGCTTAGATAGCTTGACAGAAAGCACATTATAAATTGGATAAATACACCAACATCATGTTCCTCTTCTATGCAAGGTATCCTTGAAAAGCTTATGTTCTTTAGCCTTTCTCTCTGAAGAAGGCTGCCACCTTTTCCTTTTTTGCATCAGAACAATGTTTTGCTGCCTGTAAACACCAGGCAGCTCTGAATGACCTGGTAAAAAGAGCAAGTCTGTTCCCAGGAAGCTTAAATGTACCTGCACAGGAAAATATTGAAGGGTCCAGAAAACAAGAAAACTAGATGTCAGCTTAGTTGGCAGCTATGAATGTACAAAGAAGGAAAATCTGTTGCAGTCTTTGCAATTGTGTTCAATATTTTAAGTTAAATGTCCATCAATTAACTGGAGAACAGAGGTCTAAGAACATTTCCCTGAAGCGACTATAAATATAATTTGCTGTAATTATGAAGTCCTTTCTGTTGCCATAGTGACTTAAAATGGCTTTAGTCTACCTGAGAATTTGGTTAATAGATTTTGACTTTACCTCACTGTCGTGGTTTAACCCCAGCCAACAGCCAAGTCCCATGCAGCTGCTCACTCACTCCCCCACCAGCAGCACTGGGAGAGAATCAGAAGAGTAAAAGCTGGAAAACCAACGGGTTGAGATAAATATGGTTTAATAGGGAAAGCTGAGTACACAAGGAAAGCAAAACAAGGAATGGGCAGTCAGGTGTTCAGCCACCTCCAGGAGAGCAAGGCCCCATCACACAGAACAGTGACTTGGGAAGACAAATGCCACCACTCCAAATGTCCCCCCACTTTATACACTGATGTCACATGGAACGTCCCTTAGGTCAGTTGGGGTCACCTGTCCTGGCTGTGTCTCCTCCCAATCTCCCCTGCACCTCCAGCCCCCTCACCAGTGAGGCCAGTACGAAAAGCAGAAAAGGCCTTGGCTCTGTGCAAGCCCTGCTCAGAAGTAACAAAATCATCTCTATTTTTTTCAGCCCTGTGTTCAGTACAACATCCAAAACACAGTCCCACACCAGCCACTGAGAAGAAAATTAGACTCCACCCCAGCCAAAACCAGCACATTCACACATCAATTTTCAAGGAGCTGAAAGATTATCATAGTTATTTTTTTGGCATTATTCAAAGGTAGATAAGGACCCCATCTGTATCTGGTGCTCTGGGTGAGTACAGAAGCACCCCAGGGCAAAAGTTCACTCCAAACAGAGAGAGCCTGGAGTCTTGTTGCACTGTTTGTCCTCCTATGAAACTGATCTTTCTTTCCTTGAAATGTGGCTGGGGCCAGGCAAGGAAGGTAGGAAGGCATTAATGTTTTTATTAAGAATGCAGGGAGAATATCCATAGCCACTGTACACACTGTTGTGTAACGATGACCTAGATGACAACTTGTGGGCTAAGCTTTTGTCAATGCACTATTTTGATTTAATAGGGCACAATCTGTTTAGCTGGAGCATTTGGCTCCTAGGTATGCGAGCTTGGAAAATATCTGAATGTTAACTTCCACTCTCCTGTCAGCTTTCTAAACGTGTCTGAATGCTCAAATACATGCTTGAAGTTGCCTTTATTCCAGATGGCATCTCATTGGAAACAGTCATGCCCAATGTGTGCAAACAGGCTATGATGTGCAGGAATGTTTACGAGGCAGCCATAGGTCATCCAGCTCCTCCGGCTGCTGCGGAGGGTCCAGCACTTTCTCCCAGCCAAAGGGAGCAGCTCAGCCTCTCACCCCTCAGCTCCAGTGAGGCTGTGGACAGCACAGGCACTGTCAGTGGTGCACGTGGCTGGTGGTGGCCTGACGCAGTCACATCCAGGTCACTGTGTGTCACAGGGGACTGCACGTCATGGTGAGGGGCAGGGAGCTGCCTCCTGGGCAATGCATCTGAAACCCGTCTCAGCAGATTTCCACTGCCAGGGTGCATTTTGTACATGATAAGAGTGAGGCATATGGAGGCAGGTGAGCACAAAAAAGCCCACCTCATGCTGGAGGCACCAGGACTGTGCCTAGTGCGTGGGACCGTGAGGCTGACAGACTGGAGCTACCTTGCTTGGAGGATATGACATAAACTATAAAGTTCCACATTGCTGAAGTTTAGGGCAGCTCCTGGGGGACCAAAAGATGTGGGAAGCAAATGTAATTGACTTTCCATAGAATATACATTCCCACAGAATATGCATTCCCAGTCGCTCCAGGAGCATTTGAAAAATATCTGCTCTGAAAGCCCCTGAGCCCTGAGCACAGCCTACCCTATGCATAGATGGCCCCTGTGCATTGTAATTATTCCTTTGACAGGAGTAATGTATCAGGCCGTTTAGGAAGGCAGTTATAGGTTCCCCTGCATGCTTGGAAATTAAGTGTCAGGTAACCTAGGTTCACACATTTTTTCCATTCTTAGGAAGAACTACAGGAAAGGTATAATAAGAGTGATTAGCCCCAGGGATAATACCTGATATTTCCATGTCTTATCCAGGGTCAGATTTCATCAGATCATTACGGTCTGACCTTGGCACATTCCATGATTTTTTTTCCCCTATTATTGTTATCACCTTCTCTGGTCTTTCAAGAAATTCTCCATCCACGTTAGCAAACCGTTCCACTAGTTAGAAAAGTTGGACATATTTTAAGAGCTGTGTGACCAGGGGGGTTTTTCCAAAGTGCTCAGGTATCTGCTAGAAGTGTTCCAGAAATATAGCTGTCAACATGGAAAAATGCTAACAGCAAAATGCTCAGATGAAAATTTAAGATGTACAGAGGGGAAGATATTAAATTTCTGATGCCCTGACAGAGGTCAGGGAATCAAAAAAGTCAGTCTTTCAGCCTGCTCAGTCTCTCTCCTCTGGAAATGCTATTGAGAGAGACCCAGCTCATCTCATCTTGGGTCTGCTTTGTTCCCCTCCTCCTGGCTCCCCAATATCTTCACTCTGTCTTGCAGGCTTACCATCGGCTGGACCTACTTTTCTGTGCATGGGGATGATGATATTGATTTTTTTAGTTTTCCCAGTGGACTGTCTCCAGGAAGGGCAAGGTGCTGAAACTGTAATTTAACTGAATTCCACCTCTGATTTGGAAAATCCAACAGCCTTTATTGCTACATCCATTCTCCTTTATGTTTCAAGCCTGGATATTGCAATGGTAAATATGGGTCCCAGTTCCTTTGTTTTTGGCACAGGAAATAGTCTACGAGTAACAAACTAATGTCATCACCTAGATATTGCTATTTTTATATATGTATATAATTCTGATATCAATTAGTCATTTGGGCTCTTGCAGCATTGAACACCAAGCAAAACCTAACAGTCTTGCAAATCACACCTAAATTTTGTAGTCATTTACCAGTCACATATTTCACAGAGGGCAAAGCTTATATGAAGTTGTATGATCCAGGAAGCCCCCTGGGTTTGCCAAACAGAAAGCAATTTTCTGCCTACAGGAAATGCATAGGAGAGTGTGGTTCTCTCAGATCTGCTCACACTGTGAATGCAGGAGTCCCTGGGACTCAGCATGCAGTCAAGGGGGCTTGGGTGGCAGAAGAAAGCAGGATGGTGAGTAGGTAATAAGTGTTGTTCCTGCCCAGAAACCCTCAGGTCCCTGTTCAGACCTCCAAGGAAAATGTTCCAGAGCTCTCTCACCCTGTGCAGATGCACATGGAACAGCAGAATCACAAAAGACCTGGTCTGGGACTCAAAATTTGTTTACATAACATTCTTCCAGTGCAGGATCTTGCTTTCCCCTTGCCCCCCTCATTTTCTCATGCTCTGCAGGAGATGTACAGCCCCCACATACACCAGGCCCAGCTCTGTGCCATTACCCCTCTGAACTCAGAAAAGCTGGAGCAGCCAATCCACAGCGGCACAAGGCACATCCCCACCGCCAGTGCAGCCCATGTGGTGGCACACGGACACCCAGCCTTACCCTTGTCCCTCCAGTGTCACTGTACATAGGGGCAGTGACATCCTCTACTAATGCAGGCCATGCATGGCCTGCTGTTTTCTGCTGCAACTTTGTTGGGGACAAGTAAGGGGCCTCCAGGACCACCTGAGGTGCACAACAGGAGCTCATCAGTGGCCTTGTCCCTAGCAATATCACTCAAGCCATGACACCTGTTTTTGTGCCTGCAGGTGTAGCAGAGCCTGGTGCCCTCTGGGCTGCTGGCCACGGACATCGGTTTTCTGGCACAAAGTGCATTTGTTGTAGCCACTGACAGTCCTGAATTCTGGGGTGGACAGGGTGTGTTTCCCCATGGAAGGTCAGAGGGAGCAGCACAGCTCCCTGCTTTTCTCATTCTCTCCAGGCACCCTCTGGCAGGCTGTGCTGGTGATAGACACAGGTGGATACACTGCCAGACAGTTGCTCTTCTGTTCCTGAGCTGGATGTCACAGGGGCTGCAGCTCTGGGCTTCTCTGATCCCTCAGGTGTAGCTGCCTGCCAGGGCTGAGGCAGCACAACCTTGTGCATCCCTCAAGGTGATACTGATGCATGGAAGCACTGGCTTCAGGAGGCTGAAACAATTAACAATTCAAGTGAATCAATTAGAGCCATGCCTCTGATTTCAAACCAGCTTCAAACTTAATTCTCATTGATTTTAGTTTTGCCAGTTGATGGCAGAGAGGCAGTGGGATAGAAGCATTGGTGGTGAGATGAAATCAGTGTCCATCAAATAGACAGAGCCATAATAAATGACCAATTAAGATCAGCAAGCTAGAAATGGATGTGATTAACCAGAGGGAGTGCAAATGGGAGCTGTGAAATTGGAGTCACAATAGCAGGGCAACGAGTTATTAATGAGATGTGGCAGCAATCAGAATGGCCTCACTGTATTAAAGTACTCTGTCTCTCGTGGGTTGTGTTAGCTGACCTGTCAGTGGCATATTAAAAAAAGAAAAGCAAAACAAACAATCCAACTTCATATTAGAGGCTGGGGATCATAACAGACATGGTGTAAACACAGTTGCTTCAGATGTGACCCTCGTTCAAGCTGCTGCTGTGACACATAAGTCTGTTTGTATCAGCCCATGGAGGGCTGTCACTGAAGCCATCATGTCCTCATAAAGGCTCAAATTTCACTATTCCAGTGAGATTATTTTCCAAGGCAAACTGTATTCGACCTCTTTTATGGCTTGTTCTGGTTTCTTGTTCATTTTAACAGAAACTGCCATGAATGCTGCTTCTCTGCGTAAGTGCATCAAAGAAGGGGGCAAAAGTAATGTCAGTGGGAGAGCTTTCCTGATGGAGACACCAGCTCCCTTGCACTGGTTTCCTACCTTGGAGCCATGGATGGATAACCCCTGCACATTTTCCACATCCAGCAGCCCCTCCACTGTAAACCCATGGAACAAAGCACTGAATGGCAGCTAGGCATCCTTTTCCAGCTGCACTCAGAAACATCCCTGTTAAGCTCTTCTTGGCAGATGGGGAGAGGCAGTGAACTCAACATGGCAAATTTTCTGCTTTTTAACACAAGGAGTTTCACTTTTTCTGCTGTTTTAAGACTTTTGCAGACAAAAGCAGGTCCACTCTGCTGGGGACGGCGAAGCATGGCTTCTAATTAGCCCTGTGAGGAAGAGCATTTTTCTTTTATGCCCAGATTGGAATAATGGAATCTATTACAAGCAAAAAAGGGTACATCAAATAATCAAGGGAAGAAATTACTGTAGAAGGTCTCACACAAGCAGAGCAAGAGTTGCACCAAGTCCAGATCTGACTGGTGAGAAACTGTTTAAGCAATTAAAAAACATTAATGCAGTTTCTGCTTTTATTTATTTATTTTTTTAATAGCAGATAATGGACTGAATGCCTTCAATGAGCAGTGAAGGGCTGTGCATTAAAGGGATACAAAGAAGGCTCTTGCTGTGGAAAGGAAGTAGAGACGTTTCTAATCTCAACAGCCATGGGATTACTGTGCTGTGCATCTCCCATCAGCCTTACTCATGCTGATGGGCAACTGCAGCAGCAGGAATAATCCAGCCTGACTCCCACCAGCAGCTGTGCCAGTCAGCTCCCTGAGTCACATTTTCAGGCAAGGAGAAGTCACAGTGTTCAGCCAGGAAAAGGGCTCTTAAGAGGAAGGAGGAAAGGAAGCATCAGGTAGAGGAGCAGAAATCCTTCTGAAAGGCTGGTTTGTGGGGAGACAAGGAGAGAGACAAATCACAGGCAAGGATGGGTCAGTGGGGGTGCAAACTTTGCCATAGGAAGAGGAAAAGAAAGATATCTCAAATTGTAATCCACACCTCAGTCTCCTGTAGATTGGCAGTGACTTTACAGATACACTTTCAGGTGAACAAGATGTCAAACTCCCACACCTCTCAGCAATTGCCAAGACTAGTGCTTGACTATGGTAATGGTACCCAGTCTTGAACTTTTGATGACAGATTTCAGGAGGATTCAATATTACCAGCTTGGTTGTCTGATAAAGCTAAATCCTAAAATAAGACCTTCCTGCTGTCTTAAACTCCAGAAGTGTGCACTACGTATTTGTCTGGGCAATTTTCATTACATGAAAGAGTTACTCTGCCTCCCTGTAAAAGCAGGTGATGGGGATTTGTTGTGTTTTTTGATTATTAATAGGCATAACATGTTATCACACAGAGCAGTATGAACAGTCACAGAACATAAGAAGTGGAAAAACAATGTCAATGATGTCACTTTAAATGAAAAAGCAGAGGTCCAGTATAGTCTAACTGTAGTCTAGTTTCAATAGCAGAGAGCAGGCCAGCTCAGAGGGGTCTTTTATAATTTCTTTTCTTTCTTTGTTGTGTTTGCAACTTAAGGATTTCACATTGTGTTTCTAGTCCCTTTCACAAGAAGGCTTTCAAACACAAGGCAAACTGAAGGCTAACTCAGTTGCCTTAACCAGTTTCTTTGTGTAATGGCTTTGCAAAGCTTCAAACTGGCTCCTTGCTGGAGGTTATCAGTGTGGGGGTCTGGTTCCCTGGACAGAAGAAAGGGGAGAGAAATTCCAGCAAATTTTCATATTTCCTGCCTGTTACATGAAGATGAAGAAACACAAATGAGCCAATTTCCTAGAAAAAGCTGCAGTGCACAGAGAGATCTTGCAGGCTCACTGTTACTAAATTTGCCAGGTCAATAGATGCCAAAGTCATTATGACATGACTTATTGCTGCAAATCTTACAGATGGAAAGCATGGATAAGGTTCCTTGAGACTAGATCATGAAGTTCAAAAGTTTTTCCTGGTTAGTAAGATTATTTTGACAGAAATGCATTGTGGGGTGAAGATGTGGTACTTAGGAACTCTGTATTTCCCTAAGAAAGGAAATGTTACAGTAAAAATTAAATTTACTACAAAATTGCCTTTTCAAAACTCTTTTTAAAATGAATACCTTAGGAACTGCATTTTCTTGCTGTTTCAGTCAGGATTATAAAGCAAGACAAAGATTAGCCACAAATAAGAAATGAATTTGGACCGTCTTGCAGTATATGCTGAAGGACAGAAGCCTGATACCCCTTTGAAATCTCCAGTTATCTGAACACTAAATCTTGATATATTTATAAAAATCCCTCCCTCTTGGGAACTGCCAACATCTGGCTCGTGATTTTTGTTCACAAGTGAGTCTCACTGCTCTTGGGGTCCTTCATGAGCAGGTCATGTTTTTATCTTTCACCTCCTTCCTGGGTTAAACCCACATTTTCTCAGCCACTTTCCAGACCAGCTTTTCTAACTATTGGCTGATTTTTTCAGCTTCCTAGGGGGTTTGGGGTGTTTTTGGTGTGGTTTTTCTTTTTTCTTTTTCCTATTTTTTCAAGAAAAGAATCTCTGTGTGTAACTTTGGCTTGGCCACTGGGGGAGCATTACTCTCACCATGAAGATTTACAATTCAGCCTGCCTTATTCTTGTGACAGAAATATTCAGCCATGTTCCAGAGCTTCTCTGACAGCACTTCAGCAATCAATGGTGCATTCCAAGGCGGTGCTTCAGCTGGTGCACAGGGATTCTGCTAAGCTGAAGGTAACTCTGCTGAATAGCAGTAAGTATGGGAGTTTTTTTCAGCTTTTTGGTTTGTTTCAGCAACTTGGGGGAGCACAATGCAAACATGACTGCAAGAACACTTGTCTGAAGATGGTTCCTTTCAGTGCATATGCTGCTAAGCTCCTGAGAAATCAACTAACATTTGATGCTCCTTTCCCTTCTCAGACATGGAGATTGTGTTGCAGGGGAGATAGGGTTGCTCTGATGGGCTTGATTGAGATGTGTTTCCTTTACTCCCCCCATTGACTGGGTTGTCATCTGCAGGCCACAGATTCCGTCCTTGGCACAAAATACTACAAAATGGGTGAATGCCTTCAGGACAGAGTGGGTGCACCAGGAGTCTTCTTGCAGAATGCTCCGCATGTTTTCAAAACTGTGGCCTCCTGGTGAGGTCTGTCAAACCCCTCCCTGCTCTGCCAAAGAAATCACAGTCCTGTGAAAGGATGAAAGAGGAGAGAGGGACTTGGTGCTCTCTCTAAGCTCACAGCAGCTTTGCCTTGAATAATGAGTGTAGTACCTAGTGCTGCATGGAAGTTGATGAGAAAGTGTCTCGCTCCAAACACCTTCCATGCTGCCCTCATCCCAGAGGAAACACAAGTGCTAGTCCGTGTTGCTTCTGACACGCCTTCCCCCCAGGGAAGCTGCTAAAACCTGTGCAGTGAGCTCCAGCAGAATGCTCCACCCCTGTATAGCTCCAGTGAAGCAAAGGTGCTTCACTGCTTATTGCTTTGCTTCTGGAAACTGGAGAACAAAACGCTTCTACCTTTGTGGTATTCCCATTCTGAGAGACAGGCTGGACTGGAGACCAATGGAAGTCCCTTTCCACCAGACTGGAGGTCTGTGAAGCTAAACAAAAACACACGGGTCAAAGAAGTGACCAGGATGGGAGATTCCCTGCGTGTTCCTCTGTGCGGAGGCTGCTGATGTTTGTCTCTCACCTCAGTTCATTGGAGATGCCTCCTCAGCTTGACTCCTACACGTACTGCATCTGCTGGGAAATGCTGCATAGTCAGAACAGATACCCACCGTGCCTGAATGGATTTCACTGGGGCTTGCAGGGACAGAACAAGGAGCAGAATTCCACATATTGCAAGCTGAAGGAACAGCTCTCCAGGCAAAGCAGACCAGGGGAAAGGAGAGCAGAGAGGGTGAAAGGGTCTGGGCTGTGGTGGAGGCACTTTAGCTCCAGTGAACCACAACGGAAGGGGGACAAGAGGACTAAACAGAGACTATGGGTACAAATCCTCTCCAGCACAGCCCATGGACATTTTCATCCTACACAAAGCCACACACATCAGCCCTCACTGTGATCTCCTGTTGGTTGTGAACTGCACTGCTTGGTCCAGGGTCCCTTGCAAACGTTTCCCCCTCCCACTTTGCACCTCCTCACCCTATGAGACAGATCTCTCTCCACCCCAGGCCTTTTCATACATCTGATTTTCTCCTCCCTTTCCCAGCAGCTGCCTTTCCTTTTTTTCTTAGACCTCCCCCACAGCTGTCGTTGAACACTGGCCTCGGGGTCTGGTGTCAGCACCCTTTACTGTCACCATTGCTGCCAATGACATTTGCCTCTGTCTGTGATTCAGGACTTTTTCTCATCTTGCATGGGGACAATTCAGTCTCTCAGAGGACCCTGTACTACTTTAATAACATAACCTGTTACTCATAAGGCACAAAAACTGGGGGATTTCTGACATTGTGTTGGAATAGAAGACTCGCACAGGGGGTCATATATTTGACTCTCTCTCAGAAGAGCTGAAGGAAGATTTGCAAGTAGGCCAAAAACTGGATTTCAACTTTGCTGTGATCAGAGATAAAAAAAGATTAAAAGAGTTAATTTCCACCAGCACTTTTCTGTGGCAAGTAGTTTTCACTGTTGGTCTTTATAATTAGAGAATATGCAGATGGCACCACCGCATCCCTGTGTACACAGTGGTGAAGGACTCTGTCAGGACATAAAGCTGGGATCCTGTTTAACACTCAGTTCCAAGTGCTGTGGGGTTGTAAAAGAGCCATCACTTAGAAGGTGGCAGACACCACATCAGGATCATGAGCAGGAAGGGGCAAACATGGAGTCAATGCCTTCCCTGCAATCTCTTTGCAAGGTACCAGGCACAGATCTCCCCAGAGCTGGGCTGTGTCCCTATATCCCCCTTCTCCTCTGTTCCCCATCAGATGGAGGCTGCATCTATATGGCAAAGTACCAGTGAGGCTGTCAGCCAAGAGAAGAGTTACTAGGCAAATCTGAGCAGTGGGAGGGTTTTCATATCCTGCAGCCACCTGAACTGCTGCCTGCAACTCTCCTCCAGCTCTCTCCCCTGAGGGTTCTCAACCCCTCTTCTCCACCGTTGTGATGTCCCTTTCATGCCTTTTCTACTTCAAGGGCAAATCCCTCTCTGACTCCCTTTTAAGCTTGTTCCTGATCCTTCCCCATGGGACAATCCCCATGTGCAGCCAGTGAGGAGCAGCAACTTTCAGTGCTCCAAGGAAACACCTGCTTTGCCTGGGTCAGCCCAGGCAACCACAGATCTCCATGACACTGAGGTGATGAAAAGTAGGGGTAAGCTCTCTGAGAGAGACCCAAATGTGAGACACAAAGCCCACGAGTGGAGGCCTTCCCTGGTCTGGTGGTGCCCCATGTGCTCAGCAGACTGAGGGCACAAAAACGGCACCGGCTTCTGGAGGTGCTGGCAGAGGAATAAAGCCCCTCTGCCAGGAGATCACCAAATACTGCAGAAGAAAAGCATCCTACATTAAAACTGCTGTGGCTTGGCCTGGGAATGGAAAGCAAAAAGTGACTCAGAGCAATTAAAACCTGCCCACTGCAGAACATCTGAGCAAGGGTCACATCCTCTTAATCCCTGCTTGTTTTTCAGTTTATTAGCAAGAACTTAAGAAGAGAGAGAGCTGGGAGATGATGAGAGAGCAGCAGTAGGAGCTTATTTGTAGGATGCCAGCCAAAAAAGAAGAAAATTTGTAGGAGGAGTTCAAAGGATAGAAATGGACTTGTTTTTTCAGGCATAGGCTGAAAAACCGTTCCAGGGCTCAGGGTTATGAGAGGGGTCTGTGGAGCAGAATAACCTGCTTGGTTCTGAATGGATAGGTTTGAAAGAAGGACACCCCCCCAAAAGAAGAAAAGACTGAAAGAATAATGTACATTTGCTTTGTGTTACACTAAAACATTCCTTTCCCCCTTCCATTTTTGTGTTAAGGGGATTTTTTTCTCCACAACATCCAAAACGCCCTTTGGAAACCACAATTTCAGAAGTTTTTGAAGAACTTTCAGCCATTTACCAGGCTCACTTGGATGAGGCCCCAGACTGATGGTGCTGATACCAGAGCTGAGATCAATGAGACGTTGGGCTGGCTGGAACAACTCCATTACTACATCATTTTGCAAGTTGGAAACAGAAATAGGAGAGAGAGAAGGGGGAAGATTCCTACCCTCCTTTATACCAGCCATGCTAGAAGAAATTGTTTGCCCAGCAATCATCCTACTTTGTGAGTGGAGACACTGGCTACAATCCCTATAGCTAGGAAGTTTCCAATGCCAGAGAAGAAAATAAAAAACAATAGAGTCATCCACAGTAATTTGTGTTTTGCTAGATCTGAGATTATGTTTAGCACTGTGGCTGGGAGGGGGGATGGGAGGGTTGAGGGAACAACAAGGAAAAAAAAAAAAAGAAAAGAAAGAAAAGGTCCAAACAGCTTTAATAATAGATTTTGGGGGTAGTTTGAATTGTCAGAGCCATTTTCTAGTGACAGTTTGTCTGAATCATACTTGGCACTGGAAATATACCACATCTCCTGTCATTCTTTTAATTACTTTATAGCCTTTTAAAAGAGCATTTTAAAAAATTAATTAAGAACACCTCTGCTTTCAGACCAAGCATGAAAATAGAATATCCCCTCTGTTTCATTTTAAGTGGCAGGTTGTGCTGGTGCTGAAGATAAGCTCTCTGCAAAATCCAACATGCCAACACCAGAGGAACCCGAAAAGAGAACTTAATTTTTTATCCATTTAAGGGCTTGTGAAGTGCAACATTTTTGAATTGAAGGAGACAAAGGACCCCAGTTAACTAGTTATGTTACCAGAAGTCTGCACTAAATGGATTGGTTCCACTCTTCCACCGATCAAAGCTTGAAAAGAAACTAAGGTTGGTCTAGAGCTGGTTGTAGCCTGTGGTAGAAATCACTTGCAGATTTCTTTTGTGTAAAACCAGAGGATGTGAACTCTTCAAAAGTCAGTAGAAATATTAGCATTTTAGGAGTCATATTAGAGTTGAACAAGATGTTTTGCTTTAACAACTTCTTTGATGGATTTTGATCTCTGCCCAGCAGAGGTGTATCTAAAAGCAATATTCATGCAGTCTATTCAGGTGCAGATTTTGGGGTCAGTGGAACAATGTTACCTGTTCTACAGCACAGCTGTGTTGCTTGGTTAGAAGTGGTCAACTCCATCCTGGTGGGGTAGGTGTGAGTAGGAATCTGGAAAATGTACTGTCCATGTGTCACTGTGGATATATGGACAAGTAAACGTGGTTGTCTGCTGCAAATGCATTCTTGTACACCCAAAATGTGTGTGTGTGCCACACATGTGATGAGAGGCATCAAAGGGCATAA
Organism: Orthonyx spaldingii; assembly: GCA_013397795.1. Taxonomy (NCBI): domain Eukaryota; kingdom Metazoa; phylum Chordata; class Aves; order Passeriformes; family Orthonychidae; genus Orthonyx; species Orthonyx spaldingii. The sequence continues at coordinate 394,596 of VZTJ01001740.1, read as the reverse complement.
TTAGGATCTCAAATACTAACACGCGAACCACTAGCCCTGCCTTACTGCATCTCACACGTGGATCCAGCAACAGGACCAATTGCACTAAAGGGGAAGAGGAGAAAACCAGAGGGGAATCTCACAGGTTCACTGGATTAAAGAGCCTCCTTTGACTCTCTTTGCAGCAGGTTTACCCAACACCAGCGAGGCAGGAGTGTCTCTGCTGTCCTTGTGACATCTCAGGGGGAAGAGAGCCTGGTCCGGAGCAGCGGGCACTACCCAGGCTCTGGGAGGTTGTGTCTGCTCCTGGTTCTGCTGCCCACTCCAGCCCAGGAGGCTTTAATTTACCCATGCCCCAGCCTCTAAACTAAGCCAACAGCAACACTTTGATTTGTAACCACACTGCTGTCAAAAAAAAAGCTTTCTTCAGGAAAAGACTGCCTGGTGTTAAGTTGCAGCAGGTGAGTCAAGGGACCCTTGTTCTGCTGCTCAGAGCAGACTGGGAATACCCAGGTGCCAGGTTTGCAGCACCTACACCCAGGCCCCATGTCCTGGAAAGGGACACTGGCTGTCTCCATGGCTCCTTCTTCCTCTCACCCCGAGCACACAGAAGCAGAGCAGTTGCCCTCTTCTACAGCTCCTCCAGCTCTGACAACCTCATTGCCGTTGTGCAGGGGCACACTGTGAAAAAAGAGTGGCAAGGGAGGCTGCCCTGAGCTGCAAGATGTTTTCAGAATAAAAAAATCTGAATGTCTCCTAGGCTACCTCCAACATCTGGTGAGAATCATCTGCCCACCAAGAACACTCCTTGGTCAAAGGCTCCTGTGCATCAGCTCCTTGGGCCAAACAAATCAAACCAGGCTACACAAACCTGTTTCAAACTACACAGAGTTCATGCAGATGCTAACAGTACACCCTTCCAGAGCAGTCTGTGATGCCCAGCTGCAATGCTGAGTTTGCCAGCACAGCTCTGGTGACTGAGCAGCTGCTGCCTCCTCACAGCCCTTGGGAGCCCACCCACAGGCACAGGAGAAAGGATGTGAGCAGAAGGACTCCTCCAGTCTTGGCATCTGGCTGAGAGTATGATAGGTCAAAGCTGCACAATGGCAGTGAGACAATGTGGGAATTGTTTCCCTCTCTTTTCTGTAAAAAAAAAAAAAAAAAAATTAAAAAAAAAATCCTAATGAGTAAGACCTGGAGCTCAGGCTCACCAATGCTGTCCACTAAGCACAGGGTTGGGACACATCACCCAGTGCATGTAGCACATAATCTGTCATCCTTACCACAAGGGTGACAACTCTGCCTGAAGGTTCTTTTTTTGCTTTTCTCACCATAGCATTGATTAAAACCCTGGTCTTTGATATCAGGAATGCTTTTTGCCCAAAGCAGAAAGCCAAAAGACTGGGCTAAATTAGGTCTGCCCTCAACCATTCTGAGCACCAAACAGGGTCTGTGCATATTCTGTCACTGATGATAACTTAAAGGAAAAAAACTGCAAATCAATGGCAACTGGTTTTCCAATAGCCTTTTTACAGAAGTAACAGATTAGCTGACTGAAAAGGAACAGCTCTCTCCCATCCTCTCTTCTCATGTGTGGAACACACTAAGGCTTTCAACAGACAAACTGTGCTTAATTCTTGACCAAGAACTGCTCAGCAGATGGGGAGAAGAAAAAAAGAGAAAAGAGGGTATCCCTTTTCCCTTTTCTGAAGATGAGAATCCACCTGACTTCTAAACCCAACCTCTTCCCTGTCATTTGCACTGCAAAGACCCAGAGAGCAGCCAGGGAGCTCTATCCTGACAGCAGGTAGCAAATCTCCTGCTTAAATTAGTGGTAACAGTTGCCTGTGCTATATGAGAACATGTTTGACGGGAATATTTAGCCAAACTGCTTTAATGTAAAAGGTTGCCCTCCACTCATAGCAGCACATTCTTAACCTGGTTGTGGTGGGATACGAGATGCCTTTCTTTGCTGAGCTGCCTGTGAAGCTGTTTCTGCTTTGAGTGAGGGGTTGGACCATCGACCCTTACAAATCCTATCCTGTACAAACTCTAGAATAAAAGTGTTCATGTTTTCAACACTAGATTTTCAATGCTGCTGGACCTTTCCTTCAAAATTTCTCTATATTGCAGGTAGAAATTAAGAGCATTTAAGTTATCTTGCTCAACCCACAATCTTTTCTTCTTTCCCAACACCCTTCCCACCCCAGTGCCATTGGTTCATCTTACTACAAGTTGGTGACATTCACTTACAACGACCTAAGTTTAGGGGTTTCAGAATCATCTGTAAAAAATAAATCCATTGTTTTGGTCAGCTTGAACAGACATGAGTGAGTCAGGGTGATTCACTGCCCTGCTGAGGCACTGTTTTAGCCACAGCTTAGCCCCTGCAGATGTAGTCCTCTTTGCCCTGAATAGCTGCTCTGGGGGCACAATGAGTATTAATCATTTTCAGATGCCCCAAACTGCAGTTAAACCAGTCTGCTCCTTTAGGCATAGGTTATCAACCAAAGCTGCCAATGAAGAAATCTCATGTCCAGCCACTTCTCTACTCAAACCTGGAAGTTGTACCTCGAGCACTGATGGAAAAAGGAAAGCAGATCCCATCAGTGCTGGTACTGAGGGTCCCTGGCTAGGCTTGGTTATGCACCGTGGTCATGCGGAGCAGGATTTCCTAGGCAAGGCACTTCTCAGTCCCAGCTCTTCACAGCTTATGAACCATAAACCTGCAGGTCCCTTAATTTCTTAGTTTTGTGGTAGCACAGCTCACACAGCCCTCATGTATGGTCTCCCTTTTCAGTCTGTCATCAGGGTTTGTCATGAATATCACTCATAGCCACCATCACATAGCAATGATTTATTGATCTCTAATTGACAGGAAACAGCAAGGAAAATAAGCAGGATGGTTTCAGCTATTTTGCTGATTTATTCAGCAGGTATTTGAGGAGACACACAAAAAATTCTAGCCATGCCTCTGAGCCAAAAACCCAGTCATGGTGTCATTTGAGAACTCTACCTGTTCTGCTGTTGTCTGTGCAGTGTTTCTGAAATAAATGTGCACAGGCTTAGCTGATATCACTGCAGCTACACTCTCAGCCAGCTGGGAGGAAATGGGGCAATAATTTACAGAAAGAGCTGAGTATTTCTGTTCAACAGCATCCATGCCATGCTTGTGGCTGCTGCACTCTTACCTGAAGGCTTGGTTGTCTGATGCAGTTTGGAGTTACGTCAGTTAACTATAAAGTTTAACTAATTGCTATTTATAGAGAGCGCTTGAAGGTCTGTCACTGGAAATGTTAATAAAAGCTCAAGATAGAGTCATTCTGCATGTCTTTTGTACTGGGTTTTTTGGGTGTTTTTGGTTTCGTTTTTATTGGATGCACTGTTGCTCTGTGCAAGCCTTCCCCTGCCTGACCTTGGCTCTCGTAATAAAGTTAAAGCACACAAATGAGAGGGTCTCCAAAACTTACCAGGAGGATTGAACTCAGAAGCTGTTGGAGATCTCCTGGTTGTCATAAAACTTCCAGAAATATATTTACTTTTTCCTCCTGTCTTCTATGACTGGGTCTGAGCCCTGCTGTCTTTCTGCATGCCCAACTTTCCATCAGAGCTGCAGTGACATGGGTCTGCCTCCTTTGTCTTCACCACAATGACTGATGTACACACCCTTAACTTTAGTCAAGCTGCCCTTTACTCAAGTCACTGTGCCCTGCCAAAGGACATTGAGCCAAACACTGAGCTGCAGGTGGAAACATCTTCTGCAAGGAGCAAAGTAACCTGGGCTGGGAGCAACATCCATCTGGGAGCCTGAATGACTTGGACCCAGGGTAAACCCCATGGGAATGGGGGTCCTAGTTGCCAGCAGGGCAGGAGAGAGCTGGGAGCCAGCCACACACTCCAGGGAATGATGTCCATAGAAATTAGTGGGAAAGCAGACAATAACTGGGTGTTATGCCCATTGTCACATGGGTCCCTGCACTAGTCCCCCTACCAAGGACTTCCAGGACGGGTAGGATGGGATGGGGTTTTCCAGTCATGGAGTTTCATCCTACCTCTACTGTTTCAAGGCCAAGGGCAAAACCATACACTGGGTGTGGAGCCCTTTTCCATCACAGCCTGTTCTGTCCTGGTAAACATTGTTAAAAGGTTTACGTGTCCTCTGAAGACTGTTCCCATAATAGCACATCCATACATCATTGCAGGCTCTGGGATTTCATGCAAATCCTTTTTTATTGAAACACAGAGACAGTAAATGAATCATAGATACAATTTAGAGATGCTGGTTTTGGCTGGATGTGTTGTTCTGCCTTGCAGTCAGAGAAAAACTTGCCAATTGCCATTTGGATAGACAGGGATAAACCCAGAGTGTGAAAGATGAGGACAGGTCTCTGTACTGACAATCTGGAGCTACTGAGGGAGGAAATGATGCCTTTGCCTTCTGACTGTTGCAAAGTCTCTCTTTCTCACTGCATGAAACCTTAAGTCTGATGAAACTATAGCACAGTAGGCAGTGCTCTCACCCATCTTAATGCAGATTCACTTACCATCGATTGGCTGCTCAGAACTGCTCTGATTTCAGGTGGATGTCACCTCATCGAGCACTCGTGGATGTCAGATTGATTTAGCTGCACTGCTCATCTATAAATTTCTTTGCAGCAGAAGTTCAAGTGCTTGACGGAGCCTTCAGAGAATCCTCTGTGGGCACTGGATAAATGGCAGGAGTCAGACTGCAAGGTGAGGATCACTGACTGACGGAAGGCTGAGCATCTCCTGTGAATCACTGCTGTGTGCTGAAGTGCCACGGATTTCAGTATGGCAGCAGGAAAAGGCCAGCCTGCATGTGAGTCACCAGTCCTGATACTGGATTTACAATGCCACCCCACAGGAACCAGTACCACACACTCCACTGCAAGTCCAGGCAAAGCTTTCCTCGATGTCACAGCACAGAAACCTCTTTCTCGTGAGAAAGAATGTATTTGTTTATATAAACTAAGATAAAGGTAGTGAAACTCTCATGAATCAAGGTAGCCAATTGCTACGGGGGGCGTTCAATGAGTGACCAATCACGTGGGAATCCATTTTGTATATAAAAGCTGAATTTAATTAATAAAGGAGATCTTTTATGACTTGACCCTTCGCCTTCCCGTGTTTCGACATCCGCGCGCTGCGACACCTCACAGCAAGTTTAACATCCAAGTTTCACAAAGCTGTGCTTGCTGTCCTAAAAGGACAGCAATACTTGGTACAAGGAATGAAGAAGCAAATATCTAAAAAATGGGAAAAAAAATCTAAAAAGTGGAAAAAAATAGGTGAAAATAGCCCTACCTGAATGTTTCCCTGTCTGACTGCTTTCCACTCCTTCTCAGACTTTGGCTGTTCCTCCACCACTTCTGGTCTTTGTTCAGTCTTTTCTACTTGCCCAAGGCTCCTAGTGGATCTCTTAATAGTTTTGGACCAGATTCATCAGAAAACCTACTTGCTACAAAAAGTATGATCTAATGGGGAAGTATGAAAAATGCCACTACGGTTTTACAAGAACTTAAGTTATGACATTTTTTAAAAAAAGACAAGCAAACAAAAAGTGCATAAAACATTAACAGCAATGAAGAATATGACACCTCCCTTCCCAGCACTTCTCATTCCAAGAAATATGAATCAGTATTCATCTAACTTGAGCACTGCTGTGAAGAAAGTATGATCTTCATTTGCTTGTTTGTTGAAAAATTGTTTTGCTCATTCCCCTCTCAATTTAATTTGTGCCATATGTATGTTGTGTATGTATATATGTCACCATCCACTTGAATCTGAGTGGCAAAGTCGAGGATTCCTTGGCCTGCCAGCCACATCTCCCATTTCAGGCACAGGCAGCCTCTCACAGGCCTGTAAACTGGCATTGTGTCTGTGTGTCCATGACAGAGCCAGTCAGGATTGTACCTGGTGCACTGTTCCCAAGGTGCAGAATTCAGCACAACATCCCACTCCATCTCTCAGACCCTCTCTGAGGCTGAATTTCTGCCTTGTTTCTCCTAATCTCCCTGACTCCTGAGTTCCAGACTGAAATACCCATCTGTTCTCTGAAAAGCTTACACAAAATAGAGCAGCTTATTGGGCAAACACTGCCCTGAGAGATTTCATCCCACATGGTTGTTTCCTCCACCTTCTTCACAAGCCCTCTCTGGGTGCTTTGTTAGTTTTCTTATGCAGGCAGGATTTCCATTTTCTTAGCTGGAAATTGCTGCTTCAGCCACAATTCCTGCAATGATGAATAACACAACAACAAGCCAACAAGCCCTCACATTTATAGCAGTACATCAGAAAAATCCCCTCTTTTTTTTTTTTTTTCATTTTTTCCTTTTTTTTTTTTTTTTTTGAAGGTGGCAGAAGGTATTACACAAGAGGGAAAAAATCCCTTCAAAATCTCCTTTTTGTTGGACACATAATCTGCATGGTAAGGTATTTAAAAATCAACACTTATAAGGTATTGTGTCAGCCTCGAAAAATAAATAAATACCTAATTAGATGCTTTTGCACTGGATTGCAGCAGTGGCCATGCACCTTGCTCAGACACTCCTGCACAGGAGAGCTGAGGAGGGAAGGAGCACAATACCCCAAACTTGTGTAACAACTTCAGTCTGTGCTGTACATCAACATGTAGGATGTATAGACACATCACTGTGCAACAACAATGGAAAAAAAAATCAACCTCCCTTCCTTCTTTTGCACAAGGATACAGATAGGTTTGCATTGAGGATTAGCATCAGTTATAAAACACATCCATCCACAAGTGAGTTTGAGATAATTTTCTTCTTCATTTCAAAAAATTGTAGGGACCATTTAGATCTTTTGCATTTTCTTTTCATAGTTTTTTTTTTTCCTCTTTGCTGATTTAAACTCCGCATTTCAGTAGGCTGCACTGGTCAGAGGGAAAGGAGTGGTGGTGGTGTTATGGCAGAGTTTGCTGGAAGCTCTGGACTCCTGAGTTTTGAACTGCTAAGCTGAAAATGAAAATCTGCTGCTGAAATGCTGTTATACTATTTTTAAAAATACATTTAATGTCAAGAGGTTCCAAGCAACGAGCCTTTTTCAGCTGTAACACAAGAAATGTTTCTGAAAACAGCTGGAAATTGGCAAGATAATACAAAAGTTAGGACATATTTAAGAGTCACTAATTTATAATTGTTTTTTAAATATTATCTTAAAAAGACACACACAGATAGAGTCCTAAAGCTAAATAATCTCTCATCTATATCTAAAATTCGGAATATTTTATTTCACAGATAAAAAGTCTGTAACTGGCTTTCCACCAGTCACAGAGCCAGAGGGAACACTATCACATTTTTCATGGAATGTTTCCATTTTAACTAAAGCAACAACAATGACAATAATTTGGGAAACAGGCTACCATCAATTCAACCACTTCCTTCCAGAGAAGCCCACTGGAGACTCTTAATCCCTCTTCTGAATAGTGGACCCATAAACCAAGGACCAGAAGCATAGAAAAGTAATTAATAAATATGCTCCTGCTTCTTTATTGTATCAGCAGAGAAAAACAAGGAATGCTGTGAATTTTGTGTTTCATGGGCAGGCATAGGCAACTACCCAAAACACACAGTGTGTGAAATATTATGTGTTGAATTCAGTAGTAATTAGTCAAAATTTGGATTTTTGGTCAATTTTAAAAGCTTATTGGGACACCTCATCTCCTCCCTGTGTTTTATGAGACCAGAGAGATAATTGTCTTTATGTCTTCTTTGATTATTCACCTTCATAATTTCTGTGAGGATTTTCACCTAACCTTTCCCTGTAAGAACCCTTCTTGTTTGGGACTTGCATTCTAGACTGGTTCTCATCCCAAAACTACAAGAGAGCCCAAAATCTTTCTGCCTTTGTGTTCTGGATCCCTTCTGACAAGTGACTTTCCTCAAACAGCTTCCTGCATTCTCCAGTCCAAGTAGTCACTACTCATCCCTTCGTTTAATTTAATCAACTGTAAGCTCATGTGATCCAAGCTTGGTATTTCTCCTGCCTATCAAGCTGAAATAGCAGAGTCTTTGATGGATCATTAATTTCTTGAGAAAGAAACCTCCCAGCTGTTGCATCCCCTTATGATTTTTTTCCCTTTTCCCCCTCTTCCTCCTGGGATCTTTTCCCTTTCCCAAGAGCCTGAGCACTGAGCTGGATTAGGGGAGTCCTAACCCTCCCAGGCCCTGGATGCTACAAGGAGCCAATCCTCAGCAGGGCTAAGTTTCAATTAATTCAAGTGCAAAAACTGGCACTGGAGCAGCTAGTTTATAGCAATTACAGATGTGCTGGTGGGAAGAGGCTTCTGCAGGTCTCTACTCCCCAATATCTTGCTCCAGGCTGGTTGTGTCTTTGCCTTGGAAACCTCCAAGGGCAGACAGAACTCACATGACACAAGCCCGCATACAGCTGCTTTGCTGATTGAGAAAAAAAAGAGGCCTGGACAAAGCCTTTTGTGCAGAAACCACAGTAATCCACCACAGCACAAGTCCTCCACTGTTTTGTGTTGTAATGGAACCCTGTGGGGAAAAATCACAGCTGTTTTTGTCTTCCTGGAAACCTGTGGTCTCATCTGCTCAAGGACTTGTTCATTCTCGCTGTGGCTGGTGCCTGCTCATCACAGGCAGAGAGGCAGCACAGCAAACTCCTCTCTGTGCCAGTCTGCAGGGCAGGCCACAGCCTCTCAAAGGGCTCCAGCGAGGCTCATTCGAATGTGCAGAGCATGCACAGCAGAAGGAGAAGCCTGAAATCTTTCTGTATGAACATACCCCTCAAAAGGAAGCAGCCACCTTAATTATCCTGACAGCAAAGCCCAGGTGCTGCCCTCTCTGCCCAAGGCTCAGAACTTGCTGGGAGAGCAGCAGCTCTGTGGTGCAGGGGCAATGACCATGGTGTAGTGGTCCCTGACAGGATTTCCAGCTGTGTGAGGCACCTCCGTGCTGCCTTCCCACCCAAACGGATGACAAGTCGCTGCCAGACAGACAAATAGACAGACATGTGCACAGAAGGAATACCCAGAATTTGTAACCCACAATAGTTGGGGTCAGCTACCCTCTTTTAATTAATTATGTGTCAGTTCATGTAATTAAAAATGTGCCAAATTAATCGCCAGTGAAGGCTGAAGATTTATGCTAAAACAGGAGTAAGTCATAATTTGGAGCAGGACAGGGCTGTGTTATCCCACAACTGTTCTTGTCATTACACATGAAACAAAGCTCCTTCTCTGACCCTTTGTTTCTTCACTTGGCATTTGAGAAGATCCAATTAGTTGCAAATTACACCAAGCCCCAAGCTCTTCTTTTTCTAATATAAATTTAAATCTGGTTCTAAAGAAACCAGAACACCAGCAGGGTTTCATAGACTGAGAAAGCATGAGCATCTCCTTTTGGAGGAGTTTGATTTCCTAAGGAGGTTCCCCTCCAGTCTCACCAGTCCAAAGCAGCACATGGGCACATCCATCTGTTCACTAGGAGTGTAACTACTTTTGAAACTCTCTTGGCTTGCACAAGGACCATTGCAGTCAAAGCTCAGGATGTTTTGATTTGCCAAGGTTATTTCCAAGTCTCAAGAGCTTCAGGTGGTCTCCCTCAGATGTCCAAAAACCCAGCCTCCACACTGACACTTTGCATCAGTTTTGGTGTCAGGAAGATGGCACGTTATGGTAAACACAATCTGAACAAAATGTCAGGATCAGAGAGAAGAGTAGGAATATGAGCCAATAATTCCAAAACTCCTTTGTGGGCATGGTGTTCAAGTTTTTCAGAAACAAAACAAAACAAAACAGGGCTGCAGGGGGTGTGGGTGGATTCCCCATTTCCCTAAATGACACATTTTGGAATACACCCCTTCATGCTGTTGTAAATCCAGTATTCTATTAGGAAAGAGGTGAGTTCTTTATTTATTTTTTTTTTCCCAACAAGTTATTAAACTATTCACACTGAAATTCTGCAATTTCACTTAAAAGACTGGGGAAAACAGCTCCTGTAATATGGAAATAAGCAAAATTCAATTTCAGAGATTTACCCTCATGTTATGCAAATCCTAGAAAGTCCTCTGAAGTGCACCACTTTCAAGCTCAGCTTTAATGTCCCACATGTTGTTATAATTCTGGAAACCGAGCAAGATGAAAACACGACCAGGATTGCACAGAAGGATGAGCAATGGGAGAACAGGGTATTCACTTGCAGTATCTACAAGCTGCTTGAAATTTCAGGCTTGGCCTTGGCCATCCGCTTGGCCTTAGTAATTTAGCCTGCTCACTTTCTTACATCAGAGCAGAACAAAATTTCATTTGCCTTGGCTGGTCACAGTACCCACCTTAGGTAGAGTGCATAAAGTAGTGCACTTCATGGGTTTTGAAATGTGGGGCACTGCTGTCCCAAAATCCCCCTGCACAGCAAGAAAAATAAACTGGGAATGCAGAGGATGGAGTCCTGCCCTGCCCCAGGGAAGTACTGCTCATAGGAATGTTTTCGCTCATGTGATTTCTTCTGGGGGTCGCCAGATCCTTTGGCAAATATGGGAACACAGCATTCTGAAGCAATAGCCCAGTCCTGACTCCACACAAAACAATCCTCTTTGCAAAGATCAGCCCGTGACTGCCACCACAACCCTGCAGCCTTGCCCAGAGGCCAGGCAATCAGAAAGATCTTGCTGCATTTTATTCCTTTAACCTGTGGGCAAAAGGATTATATCTATGGATGGAGAAAGACAAAGAGGTGCTGGAGCTCCTGAATTTCCTCTTCCTTGATGCACGGGCACTTCTTTCCAGCTTACTCTGAGTGGGTTTGACAACACAGAGCAGTGAGTGCAGTGCCCTTCCTGGCCCCATCTGTGATCTCCAACTGGTCTGAGGTCCATGGAGCTGGATTTCTCTGGGAAAGACAATGTATATTTCTGGCACTGCAGAAGAAACTGGTGTTAGACTTGTCTCAGTTTGTCACCCTCAGACCTGTGTCCAAGAGAGATCTAAGATTCACTTCACATACTTTGCTTCAGTGCAGCCAAAGATGTTTTCCAGGGATTAATGAACAAACTGACGGCTCAGGGATCAGTAGAGACCATTAACTTTGTGGAATGCTAATTTTTTGCTACCCGTCAAGGCTGTTAGCAACTGGAAATAACTCCCAATCAGAACTAGATTTGGGTTTGGTTTGAATGGGTAATGTTGCTTTGACTGGACTTGCTTGGGTCATTTGCAGAAGAGCTGGACTTTTTTACTTCAGCTGCTACCACCTGTCCTCTGTGTTTGAGACAGCCCAAATTTGGAGCTTCCATCAGCTTTGCACTCAATTACCCCAGGAAAAACGGCTGTGGAGCTGACTTCCTCAGTGCCCTGCTTGGGTGGCATGGGTGGTGCTTCAGCCCAAAGTTTGCCTTGCACCTCCATTTTCCTTGCCAGAGACAAGGACCAAGCTGGGAAGGGCATGAGCCACTGTCAGAATACAACAATTTTGCCATCAACAGCTGTGTTGCCATGGCTGCAAAACATGCTGCATTAGTCCTGGCCTGCACTGCCTTATCCCATCCTTCTGACTCACAGCAGCACACACAGTGGTGGGAAGGGACTTTGGGGACATCCCAGGGTAGTCATCCTTCGTATCTCTGGGTGTCTGTACCACCCTGGGGCAGGACTTTTGCTCACCATCAAATCTGAACTTCCAGAAACACAGTTTCTGGCTGTTACCTCTTGTTATAATGTCTATCACAGCCACCCTCATTGTAAAATCCTTTCAGGAATCAAGTAGCTGGTCGTGGTTTTGGGGTCTATAGGAGCAGAAGGGAATAAAGGCAGAGATCAGCAGGTACTTCAACTTACACTGGCTAAAACACCACCAAGAGAAACCTGAACATTTCCATGTGGGTGCTGAGATGAAGCGCAGCAGAAGAAATGCACAATGCTGATTAAAAAAAAATTTTAAAAGCACACTAAAATTGTAATACTATGCTTATGAAAGTTATGTTTTCATGTCTTGATCCTTTTTCAGAATATAAAGTGAAAAAAAAAAAATCACATTTTTCAAATCTTCCAGCTAATACACCTTTGAGAGTATGAATCACGATTTTCTTAATTTTTATTGCTCAGGGCTAATGTACTTGTTTAAGGGACTCACAAAAAGTTTTTGTTGCTTTCCCATTCCTCTAGGTTTGAAGATTTTGGGGTTTTATTCATTTGCTATCTTCACTGTCAGAGGTAGAATGCAACTAAAGTGTTTTTTCTTCTGATCTCTAGGGGTTTTTTGAAGTTGAAGATATTGTAAATGCTTGCAGAGAGAGAGGAAAAAAAGGAAAATCCCGCCCCAGGATAATCCATCTTCTAACATTTAACATGACAATGCTAGATGTAGATAACTTTCAAAAGCAAAATTGAAACAGCAACAGTCAGTTCAATACCAAACTTCTTTTGGGGCAATTATTTAATAATTTACCTTTTTTAAAGCTGACAACCTCTGGTACCAAACCCAGCAAACTCTGAAGTAACTACGAAAGTATCTCTTCATTACAAATGGGAAGATAAAATTGCTCTGCCTATTTTTACTGCACATCTGTTGCCAGAAAGAAAGCCATGAGCAAAGGCCAGAGCCTGTAACAGCCATCTCTGGAGCAGGCATCCAAGGAATAGCAGGAGGCTGGAAGCCAAAACCTAGGCCAGCTTTGCTCAAAGGCCAGCTTTGCCCAAAGGGATGGACTGGCCTGGCAGAGCCACCCTTGACTCAGCCTTTGATTGATACAGGAGTTCAGACCAAGCGCAGCAGAATCACATTAATAAATAAGTATTGTCTTCTAATTACCCCATCTCACAAATAATCTCAGCTAGAACCCCAGGACTGAGAAAAGAACTTTGCCATCAGACATGGCAGTGTTTGGGTAGATAAAACCCTCTGCATCCCAGTCTTTGAGAGCTGAGGGCTGCAAAGCTGAGATCAGAGAGCTTTAGGACCTAAGACACCTCATCACTGCTGTCACAGTTGCCCCAGCAGTGAATAATGCACTGAGATGCTGAGTATTGAGGGCATTTCTCAACTACTGGTGCAGGATCCCCCATTGACTCGTTTTCAGAAGTAACCAGCAGATCAGATGTGCATCCCTCTGTGTGCAGAGAAAATGAGGCAGATAACAGCTGGAAATCTGCCCTGTGGGAAAGGCTGGGCAACCAAACTGTGCTGCGAAGGACAACAGGAGAAATGAGCAGCAGAAACCACTCACACAATTTGCTGAGCAAAATCTTACACATTTTGGGGAAGAGGAATTCTTGTACTAAACTGCCCCTTTTCTTTTTCTTAAAAGTAAAAGCAAACTTGCAGACCTTGAGGAAAGACAGGGCACATTCCTCACATTTAAACCTGACTGACTTTTAAAAATTTTAATGACGCCATTGATGTTTTGCAGGAACCAGGATCTAATGCAAATGAGAGTGGTGCTTGGGTCTGCTTAACTTCATTGGCCCATGGTTTTGTTCAAGTCCTTCCAGATGTCCAGGTCACCTGCTTTTCTTCTCCCATTTCCTTGCTTTATTCCAGCTGCAGACCAGTGACCCCCTTTTGTGCCATGCATAGCAAAGAGGGCTTTCCCTGAGCAATGTGGCCAGGAGAAGCCGTTTCCATTGCATGTAAAACTTGCTCCAGGGGTTACAGACTGGCTGGAGTTTCCATTAAGTCCTTTCCAAATGACAGATCTCTAGTTTTGACCCAGCAGTACAGAATGCAGGTTTGTGCATTGGTGTTACTATTTTTTGCTATGTTTTTCCTACTTTTCTTTATTACAGAAATCACATGCAGTGGGATATGTCTTGTTAAACTGATTAGATAAACGAGCTCACAATTTCCCTTTAATTCAATTACTTAGAAATCATAGAATTATAGAATCATAGAAAGGCTTGGACCTTAAAGCTCATCCAGTTCCAACCCCCTGCCATGGGCAGGGACACCTTTCACTAGATCAAGTTGCTCAGAGCCCCATCCAACCTGGCCTTGAGCACTTCCAGGGACTGGGAATTCCACAGCTCCTCTGGGCAACCTGTGCCAGTTCCTCACCACCCTCTGAGCAAAGAACTTCTCCCTAACATCTAACCTAAATACCTCCTCTAAAAGCTTTTTTGGCTGCTGAAAATAAATTTAAAAATCCAACCAGATAAATAAACATGATGACAAATACAGTGAGGTAACATATGGTGTTTTCAAGTCTCTATGCAGAGGGACTTCACTTACTGGCCCTGAATTCCAGCTTCCCAGGCAATAAATGTTTTTTGTGTCTTACTAAACCACAGAGTAGGATCTATCACTTTTGAAACCCTTGTCTGTACTGCCTCAATTGACTCACAACAAATATTTACCATGTAATAAGAAATAAAGGCAGGATGCAGATAGTGGAAAACCATCAGCTCAAACCATACTAACTGGGAGATTTTTGGAAGACAATTCACCAGGCAGGGGTGTTCTCTTCTCTTCCTTTTACTAGTGCAGAAGGGGAGAGAAAATGGAAAAGAAACTGGAAGGGAAGGAATAAGGAAGGTAAAATAAATACTATTTTGATGATGTTTATAATAATAATACTAATACCCAAAAGGATAATGAGATTTTAAAAATTCCATGGAAATCTTTGATTCCTGAAGGTATTAAGGTACTCACAGAAACTCCCTGACAAAATACACTTCTTGACAACAGAGCCAAATGGAGATCTTGCATGTCCTAAAAGAAACAAACTAAGCAAAACTTCTTCAGGGAAGTTGTGCAGTTCTGTGCCATGGAGATTATCATGCATCCAGCTGCAGAGCTCCAGACCTGCTCCTCAGAAACAGTCCTACAGAATCAATTCTCCACAAAAAAGGATCTGTCATTGCTGTTATTGAATTTCCAGTGTCACTGTCAACATACATTTGCTTACATGAATAGGGCCAAATAATTCAATACATATCTAACTTTTGATACAAAAATATTATTTCCTTCTGCTTTAAAGTGGCAAAACAGGAGTCTTATTTTTGTATTTCTTGAAGGCACTGTTAAGTGTGGGTAGTGGGGAGGGACAGGAGCTGTAGGGCACAGCAGATGCTGCCAGTGCCCCACCTCTCCTGCTACCTATAGGTGGGTTTTCCCTGAGCTCATACTGTCAGGGCTGGCTCCACAGTCAGGTCCTAGCAGCAACGTGAGTTTCCAGCCATCAGCTGCCATGCAGGAAAGCTGTCCTGTGTACACCTGCAAACCCACAGTAAACGTGAGCTGACTTCCTTACTTAGCTCTGATACCCAGCCATTTGGCTGTGTGTCTCCCCACACAAGGATAATCCTTAAAATCTACCTTCCCCTCATGGTGCAAGCCAAGATCCAGCTCCTCTGAGCTCCTGGCATGAAGTAGCAGTTATTAATTTTACAGAAAGCTTTTATTTGTAATTTTGCAAAACTGGCCTGAGCTACAGGGTTTGCTTTTCAACTTTTTCTGTGCTTGCCAGGAGGATGGATCTGAATACTGGCATCCCTCTACCTTACAAAATTTATGAAGCATAAAAATGTGGCAGGAATGTTACTGCTCTGCAAACATCAGATATTAAAGTATTAATTGCTATGCTCACTCCTCTTCTAGTGTGCACAGTTCAGAAATCAGAAATCATGTTTTTCTCTAATTTACACTGACTGAAATAGAGCTCATTCAAATCCTGAAGTTTTTTAGTGCCAGAAGTCAGGTCCACGGAGGAGTTTTAATAACATCAGGTCCCTCAGGACTCATCAGCTCCCACTGAAGACTAATATCACACACAATTTACCTGGGGAGTTTCAATCCTGAACCAACTGACCTCAAGGACAGAACAAAAGACAGTGAGCCACAATATCCTTTGATCAACTGGATATTGGACTGCCAAAACCACTCCTACTCAGTATGAGAGAGGGAAAACTGTCAATGCTCTTCAGGAGATAGCTGTGAGATGTGTTGGATGTGTGACTGGATAAAAACCTTAATTGTGCATTTTAGAAGAATGTCCAACTAGCACTGAGCCAGAAGAGACACTCATCTTCCTATTACTTGCTTCTTAGCTCACTGTCACACAGAAGCCTCAGAAAACGTGGACACAACGGTGCTGCTTTACCAACCCACCCCTGACACTCAAAACACAGGGACTGAGTCATTTACTCAAGGCAGCTCAAACTTTGTGGGGGAGCTTATATTGAACCAGGAGTTCAAATTCTCAGTTGCTGTGTTCATAGATTGTTCTGTACACCTTGACTGTGGCTGGAACAAGGGCAACCCAAGACTGTCTAACATCGACTTGGAGCTCCCCTTGGTTGCAAAGTGTCCCCATGGCTTCCTATTCTTTCTCTGTGTACCTCCAAAAAACTGTCTGCATCTGTTTCCTCTGTACCCTTCCCAGGCTGGACAAGCCCAACTCCTTCTGCCTCTCCCCCCACCCTGGGTGCCCCAGCCCTGACCATCTCAGTGGCCTCTACTAGACTCCACTAGACCTGATCCAGCACCTCAGCACAGCATTCAGATGTGGTTTTGACAGTGCACAACGTGTGCACCAGGGCCCTCATGTCTCCTGCAAAGCTTTTTTCGAATCTGATTGCCCCAGTTTGTCCTGGTGGTGGTTGGGCTTGAGCTGCAGGACTTGACATTTGCTTTAGTTAAACTCCCTAAAGTTCCTGAATAGTGAGTCTTGCATCCACATCTACGTTTTTTTAATGAACTGAGAGGAAAACATAGAAAAGCTGACGTTTTTTCTGACAAATCCTTAATCTGTTTTATTTTAGTTACTGGCATTGGAAAAATCAAATCCCCACCTACTCAGTTCTCGCTTAAGCTATATTATTATTTTAAGACATTTTAAAATATTCTTGATTCCCAACCATAAACTGTAGGGAAAAAAAAGATATGTCAGAAAAGAGGTTACAGATTTGAGCTTCCCTGCTGTCAATTCTCCCACGAACACACCTGGGCCCTGCTGCTGATCTGCGAGTTATTGAAAGAGTATCTTAAGAGTATCATATATCTAAAACAAGCCACAGAGATTTCCATCCATTCAGGCAAACAACCAAAAAAAAAGAAGAAAAAAAAAATCCATCAGGAAGAAAAAGAAAGTAAGGATAAGTGATTCTCCTAGTGAGAAATATGAGAAGCTGCAAGGCAAAAATATCAGTGTATGTTCTGGCACCTTTTCCTCCACCAAGATTCAGTTTTTGTGTTTGTTTCCTAATTGCAGTAATGTGTAAAGCTGATCTGGCCAGAACTGCCACAGATTTAACCCAGCCATTGTCTGTCCTGGCTGCTGCAGAGCGTGTGCTGTTGTATGAGCCATAGCTCAGAAGATGCAGCCTGGACAGCCTGGGGATGAGCACTACGGAAAAGAGCTCAGTCTGACTTGAAAGGAAAACTGTCTCACCCAGAAACCATTAACTGCTGTCAAACCCCAGATTTTTACCATTTTGATTCACTGTTGAATGGTAGTTTCCAAAATAAAACACGTTTGGGTAACCTGTCGAAGGTGGACTTAGCATTTGGGCCTACAGGCATTGTCAAACACCTTTTGAGGCTGTGGATGCTGAGGGTGACAGGGAACAATCCTTTCTAGCCTGTTTTCCAATGTACACCTGATAAGGGCAGGGAACAACCACCCAGCCTGATGCAGACATCCACCCCTAGATTCCCACAGAGCTTTTTCCCTGTCTCTGGGTTGTAAGGGGCATTGGGAGGCCTGGTGCTCCAGCCGTGCCTTGCCTTTGGAGCAGGACCATCGCCAGCACTGCATCAGGTCTGTCATGGATCTGTCTAGCCAAATCCTGAAACCTTTATGGACTAGACCACCCAGCACCTCACCAAGTGCTACAACTTCTCTAAACACTCAATGTAATTTTCAAACAAGACTCAAGGGTGCTAAATGTGATTGTGTCCTTAACATGCTAGAAGTGAGAGAACCCTAAACAACTAAATCTCCTAGAGTTTAGGATGCACATGAATGCATCCAAGTGAATTCCTCCTTAATTCTTCACAGAATAGCCCAAAGGAGAAATAATCCAAGAGGTGGGAAAACAAAACATTGAAGTTTTATTAATGGACACAAGATATTTTTTGCAGACAGGTCTTCACTATGGGAAGAATTGATACATCATTGCAAGTGAATACACCATCTCTGGAAATCTTCTTTGGTCTTCTTTGAAGGAAATATTAAAAAAAATGAAGAAATCCTTTAGTGGTAGATAGACTATTGAAAATATATATTGGGGGAGAAACAAGGGAGAAATGAAGAGAAAAACATTGAAGAAAAGCTCAAAAAATATCACACATCATCGTTACAAGAAAAGAAAACACTGAGTCTTAAATGCCTTTTTGTAGCATCTCTGTTTCTTGGTGACTCAGACCAGGATGTTTTGCTGTTGAAAACTGAGCACAGCTGTCCAATTATTTTACTGATTTGAAAGTCTGTCTGATAAAAAAATATGCCCTGAGTTTAACATGTTTCACTAGAAATAGCATATCCTATGTACCAGAAAGAAGTTCATGCTGTAAAACAGTCATATCATGGTCAAAAGGGAGGCTGCTTAATTGGCTCATAATTTCTCTCAAAAGCCATGGAAAAAATCAGCTGATTGCAGTATGACCATGTCAGTGTTTCCTATAGTTACAAGACAAAAAAAGTGTTAAGTGGTGAAGATTTCTAGACAAATGGTTTCTTTTTTTTTTTTTTTTAAAGAAAACAATCCCCTCAGTTTATTTTATGCAGACAATAGAAGTTTTAAGAGCTATAAAATCCCTAAAAACAACTCTCAGAGCAAAGGTGTGATTTTTCCTAATTCCAGGGCAGACAGAGTTAGGAGGCAGCAGATGATGCTTTGCAGAGGGGGTAGATTTCAGAGGGACTTTCACAAGTGCAAAATGAGCTCCTCCATCCAGGGACCTTTAAAATCCTAGGAGCACCTGTGCCTGGCACGTTCCTTGGGCTGTGCCAGCACCTTCAGGGAGCAAAGTCTGCAGGACACAGAGCTCCTTTGCTCTGGACAATGGCTGCTTTCCAGGAGCTGGAACATGGCACGTGGTCCGGCAGTGGCTGTGCTACTCCAGTGGGTTTTATTTGGCTGTAGCAGGTGTTACCAGAGTAAGTGCAATCTGTTCTGGGAGTGAGGAGATGCTTTCCTCTAGAAGATTTGCCATTTCCTCCCACTCTTGAGGCCTCCTGTGTAGAGTGAGCTGTTAGCAACAGGGCATGGAACGAGAAGTTTTCCAGCCGTCATATACCATCCTCACCCACTCCAAGGATGGGGCTGACATCACAGCTCCCATCTACTCACACTCAGAGAGGTGCATTTTCCCTACTTCCTTTGCTAACTCAGTTAAAGTAAGAAATTAAAGAGTTTCAGTTATTTGTTTTAAAACCAATGCAATCCTTTAATCCAGTGCAATCTCTATCTCCTTGCTGGGAGAGTGATAAACATCTGAGCAAGAAGTGAATGCTCTAAAGCTGAGAGAACTCAAATACAGCTTTTTTTGGGTCTGCATTCGTGGCACCATGGACGACGTTGTGCAGGACTCCAAATAAATTGATCTTATTGTTGTGTCAGTGCCCAGGAGCTTTGATTCATGGTTCCTTTGTGCCCCAGCCTTCTGTCATAAGAACACCTGTGAATTAATTCCCAGCAGATCACCCTGTCACAGAGACAGCTCCGCTAGAAAAGCATTTTGGACAAGGTAGAGCAGTCGTCACCTGTGTGTTTCAGGTACCCTGAGAGTCAGGAATACAGAAAATTATCACTGTAGAAAGATTAAAGCCATCACAGTATTAATCCAGTGAAGCAATTACATACACACCTTTTTTTTTTTTTGGTCAAAGCAACTAAACAAAGAGCTTGAGCATTTGGCAAAAGCTGAGCAGAGAAACAGTAGTTGAAAACCAATAGAATTCTCATTAAAAGTACTTCCTAAAACCCTGCACATTGATCAAAATGCTTGAATTTTGATCTCTTTTTTTTTTTTCAAAGGACTAGGAGAAATCTTTCAGAAAGCTGAAACATGGAGACCAGTCTCTCATTTAGCAGGCAGGGCTAAGTGCAGGATAAGATATTGTGGCAGAGCTCTCTGCCCAGAGAACTCCTGGGAAGATATTTATTTAACAAATGCAAGAAGCAATTACAAGGGTCTTTCCCTTAGCTGTTGTAGGACACAGCAAGGATGATTCCAAAGCCTTTGCAGCTGCCACAGGGACAAGTTAGCACTAAAGACAGCACTGTCGAAGTCACTGAGCTCTCTCCTAGCCCAGAGTAGTGCTGTCTGGGAAGCTGAGCACACACCACAGTTCCTACACTTGGCAGGACACTTTGAAGCCAACCAGGGAGCCAAGGATGAGCAGAGAAGGAAGATTTGTTTCACCCCAAGCAGAACACTGGTAAATTACCACATGAATCTTATAAATGAGAGACAGGGAACACCTGGATGGGAAGGCCCGATTTAAAATCCATTTCCCAGTCCAATCTGTACTTGGACCTTGGCTTTCCAAATATGAATGTTTTGTTGCCAGATGAACCTCATCACAGTCTGTCTTCTGCCATAATTGAGTTTCTGCCTCATCATCCAACAGAGAAATGACTCAGCATCAATTATGGGAGGAAAGTGTTGTTTCTCTCTTCAATCATTTCCTCCAGCTCCTCTGTCTTGGGAAAAAAACTAAACCAAACTTAACCAAATCAAACTAAAAAAAGAACCTCTGTTCTTGAGATCACGCCAATGTTTTAAAAACCAGTTTTGTCCTAGGTCTAGGAAGTTGTCCAGGGTATATCACATCCTTCTAACCAGAGAAAAGCCTTCATGGCAGATCCTGTTTGGTGAGTGAGCCCAGAGAAAATGATGCTATTATTGCTTTTTGCTTATTTTCTACCTTATTTTCTCTGTCAAAGCAGAAATATCATGTGGGAAGTACTGGCTTTTTAAATTGATTTCAGTTTTCACCCCTCAAGGAAGGGTTGAACCATTCCCAACCAGCTCTGCTAGGAGAAGAATTTATACTGTTTCCACCTTAGTTTTCTATCAAAGCTTTGCCCACTTCTAGCAAAAACCTTCTTAATATACAAATGTGTGGGCAGTAAAAGGGCTCTAATATCCAAAGAAGTGTCATAAAAAAGGAGAGAGATTTTAAACTCTACCAAATAATTTCTGTCTCTCCAAACCAATATACAGCTCTCTAAAAACACAGGGTTCTGCTGTGTTATGTGCACAAGCCTCCTATGACATCTTAATCTCTTGACTGAAAACCTTTTCTCATCTGCAAAGAAAATACTTCCTCTCCCCTTGGAAGTGGCAGCACTCAACCCATGAGCACATGTATGGTGTCTGGCCATTTAGCCCACGGCCAGCCCTGGAGTAGCCCTGGTTGTCCCTGCACCAGACCCTGAGGCCACCACGGGGAGAGAAGTGCATGGCTTCGGAGCAGAATCCAGTTTTGCAATAGATCTGCTGCTGCCCACGTGGAGGGAGACGAGAGCAGATGGCCCAAAATCAGGGTTAACACTCACTGGGGAAGACCTGAGGGCTGCAGGGGAAAATCTGTGATCAAAGAGATGAAACCCACTCTGACAGCAGAGTCCTGGGCTGGAAGCCAGGGAAAGAATGTGGATGGTCAGCAAAGGAGCAGCATGGAAACGGGATCCAGATCACCACGTACAACAGTGGTGTTTCCCATGGGCAGCTGGGTCATTGCTGGACCAAATGAGGTCAATCTCACAAAGAAAAAATTCCTTGACAGCAGGAAGGAAACCAAGCCCTCAGGATAACACCTAGGGCACAGAAGTTCTGGAGCCCCTTGGTCTGGGTTCCAGGCAGTTGGTTACTCCTCCTTTACACCAGGACATGGGAGAAAAGGAAAAACATCACTGCCCACCAATACAGAGCTTGCTGAGGGATTGGGAGCATGAGCAGCAGCACACTCAGCAGAGTAGTGGCGTTGTCCAGATACGGCCTTTGCAGGAAGAATTAAATTAACCCGCTACACAGGCTATTTGCAGCTATGAAAATGTGGTCCATTTTTGCAGGGGATAAAAAGATGCATATTTTTCACTAACAGCTCAGCAGATATTCTCTGTCATTCTTAACATTAGCCAACTATGTTCAAAAATCTGGGTGAGATGTATCTGTCCTTCTAGTCACATGCTGCCAGTTCCCAATGTAAAGCACGTACACAAATGAGTTACTCAAAACTGATCCTGTGCTTGTGCTTTCACAGATATTTCATTCTTCCTCCAACTTGTCCACACTTCCCTCTCTTCCACTCCCTCCCTCTCCCAACAGCAGTAATCACAAAATCATAAGAAAGAAAAATAAACCAGCACAACACAAGATATAAAGCAACAGAGCAACTTAACAGGACCAGATGGCATCCACGAGAAACTGAAATACAAGCACACATCAATTACTGCAATATTCAGCCCTTGTAAACTTTCAACAAATATGTTCACATAAACAAGATCCTACATTTTGCATCCTAATTAATTTTCACATTTGTATAAAAACTATTCCAAGAACAAGGAAAAAAAATAGTAAAGGAACACTTGCTCAAAGTGGTTTTTTTCCCTCAAGTAACTGAAAGAAAATTCTAGGTTTTTTCTATTTCAAAATAATACTTGAATCCCCTTCTTAAATTTTTGTAATGATATTGAAGAAGGACTGTTTTTACTCACAGATGTGTTTTTTTCTCTGGAAGGGGCTCCTACACACTTGTATGGGCATAAAATTTACTTTTGCTTGGCATTTTATGGGAAATAAGGAATGAAAAAGGGAACCTGGATGCAACAACAAGTCAAACCACAAAGGAAACACAATTTTTAATATAACTGATTCTTTGACTCAGTAACTGTAATGAGGAGGTGGGAAGTGGGAAGACTTTCAGGATCAAATCTGAAATTCTGCAAATCAGATTTTGAGGCAACTTCTGCACTGGTATTGCTTCCTGCCCCAGATACAGTGGTTGGCACACCAGTCCTGACAGACCATGCAGATAAGGGGACAGTCACCACTGTCTGGGCATCAACCCCATCAACTTTCACATGATAATACATGATGGTCTTAACTGGGCTGAGTATTTCTGACAAGACAGTGAAATAATTTCTTTCTCTCTCTTTCTTTGCTTACAATCACAGATTTCATGTCAACTGTATTTTAACTCCAGTACAGTGGTAACATAACCAGGAAATTTCTGCTCTGAAGCGTGCTCAGCCATGTTAACCAAATCAGACTCCTAGCAAGGATACAGCAATGCTGGAGGTATTTTGGCAATCCTTGCAGTCAGAGTATCTTTCCTGCACAAATCATCTCTTCTTATTGGACTACCCAACCAGTATCACAGGCACACAGCAATTGTAGCAATGAACAAACAAATGGGTGGCTTTCCTGAAGGCAAATCTTGTGCATTTTGGCACAGTATCTATTTACAAGCCTATTTTTTCAGTGCAAGTGTCAAACTGTTCTGCCTGGTCACGGCTAGGCACGTGGCCCTGATCCTGGGCAGTCAGCCCACAGGCTGTAGAAGATGCCACATCTTTCCAGCCAGTTGTGCTCAATCTATCAGTGTGTCCACATCCATACCTCACTACCTTGGATTCCACAGCCCAAACTGGGACTGCATCAGCTGGAAGCAACCTTAAGCACAGAGACGTATGTCTGCCTGCCTTCAGGAGAGAGATGAGAGGGACATCAACAGAAGACAATCATCTACAGATGTAGTTTCTCTGTAGCACACAGCCAAAAGCATCTAGTCTGTGACAAAACAAGTGCTGCTTTCAGTAGGTTGTGAATCTCTGGGAAAACAAAGTACTAGATCTGCCCAGACTGCTTGGCAAGGGCCTGGGAATGATAATATCTAGATTTCTGATGGGGCTTTTGGGGACAGAAGTAAGAAAGTGTGACAGTTAAAGTTCACGGTGCCTTCATTTCAACTCCCTTCATCCAAGCAGCATCAACCAGAAAATTCTCTCCATGCCTCACTTACTTGTCCTTTCAGTACCAAAACTCCAGTAGCACAACACACAGCTGGAATCAGACCACAGGGACCTCCCAGGTTCATTGATTTCCAGGCAGAGTTTAATCAAGGTTTAATGTTTATGAATTTGGAACTAGGGGTCCCTGGACTAAATGGGACTTGGGATCAAGGCTTGCAGAAATAGGCTGTAACAAGGACTGGCATTTAGTTGTGGGAAGGTTTTACCTCAATGCTACTTTTTCTAGGGCCTGGCAATAATTTGGAAAAGAACACTCATCTGGAGCCAGTCAATGCAATTAGAAATACAGGAAAAGTCTGATTGTTTTTCCATGTATGAAACATTAAGAAAATGAAGTCATTTCTCTTCAGTCCAAGTATTGACTGTAATTATAGATAGCAGGCAGCCTTAGCTGCTATAAAATATTAAAGTGCTTTTATATAGCTATTGCTATAGTTTACTATTTAGAGACAGGAGAAAGGTTGACTTTTAATGAAGTGCAATTGCACAGAACAATGGAAAGGAGACCATTACTACATAATACTGCTGCCCTTTCCATTATTAGTGTGAAAGCACTTGCCAGATGAATAGAAACAGGTTTAAACTTGCCTTATTATTTCTATAATGTTAATTTGCCTGGAGCAGCTCAGTCTCTAGGTAATCTCTGCTTGGGAGAGAGATTTCTATCTGACAAAACAGTATTTAGCATATTTTAGTTTCTCAGAGTTTCAAGTGGCTCTCCTGCTACGGCCAGGGTCAGAGGTGGGAGAAAATAGGTCCCCCTGCAAGTGTTTCCTCACTCTCAGGCCTTGTTCCTCAGCTGTTGGCATCAGGCAGTACCTAAGAATTCAATCACTGTCCAAAATAACTCTGCCATCTCCCAGTTTTGCAGGTGAAAGCCAGCCTTGGAGACGTTGGTGTATCTGTGACCTGACCCTGGGCAAGCTACAGGGGCTGGAAACTGGGGTGAGCAAGGGCACCTGAGGACATGGACCCGAGAGCTCCCTGCAGTCCGGCTTCCCTGGCTGTGAAACAGCACCTCTGTGTTTCACACCTGTGAAATAGGTATGAGGCACGTTGGTAAAGAACAGGGATTGCTTAGAGGTGAACAATGATGGTCTCATCACAGACACCTAACACTGAAAGCAGGTGGACTTGCCCAAAAGGCTTGTCAAATTCTCCTGCATGTTACCAAGAAGCTGCCAATAAAAAAATTGCCAAGAAACCCTGTTTCTCTCCTAGAAGGTGCCACAGGCCCTTCAGTGCTACTCAAGAAGCCCGAACATAGTGTGTGGCATTTTCCTGAATGTGCTACCTGGAGCAGCAGTTCCCTCAGAGAGAGGAATGGGAAGTGTCCCTTCCCTCACCCAGACTTGGGGGGCAACAAGAGATTGGAGAGCACCGCGTCTGACTCTGGGATGGAAGCAGCAAACACCTGGCACTCAATTCCTATGAGGAGCAGAGACAAGAATAAGTTAGTAAGACATTCCAATTATTCTAGTGGTACACTAACTACAACACTCTCCAGGTTGCCATAGTTGCCGTGCAAAGAAATGTGAGGAGTGTCTGGGCCAGGTAGATGGGCACAGGACCTCACTGCAGGAACCCCAGGCCCAGGGGGACTGTGTCCAATGGTGTGCAGCAGGGCCTAGGAAAGATCCCTTTTGTTCATTCAGATAGCACTGTTCCACTACATTGTGCTACATTGAGTTGGCTAAATATTTTATACTTTCTCAGTTTTTCTACACTTCAGCTCACAGTATGATTTTAAATTTAAAAGGAAAGCACCAGTTAAAATTCCTCAGAAGCAGTACCTGCAATTGTACCTTACTACAATTTAGTATTCAAACTGCTGGGAAAAGTAAAGATCAGCCTCTGGAATTTCTTTCAAGGCCTATCAGACAAAGTTGCTTAGGCTAAGATTAAACCTGAATGTAATTAGTTCCCAGCCTTGAAGGAATAAACCTAGATACTAGAACAGACTAAAGTAATATGCAATTATGAGATACCTCTGCTGTCAGTCAGATTAGCTTGAAGAGATAAGACCTAGCTACAGTTGCAGGCTTTGTTCCACTAAAATTATTACAAAGAACCATATGCAAAAGGAGAAGGCATCACTAATATCCACTGATTAGCAAGATTAAAGAATTGTTCTTACATTCTAGGGCCCTGTTATCTCTTTTGTACTCACAGCCTCTAGCAATAAGTAAAACAGTAGCCAAAATGAGGTGAGAGACATCTCATTCACGCATACACTTAACAGGCATCGCGGCTATACTGGGCTCTGTCTTCCACTCTTTCAACATTTCCACTTTCCTTATTCAGGGAACAGTTTGGACAGTCCAGCCCACAGCCATCTCACACAAGCATTCTTTCGAAATAACATCCTAATTGTTCAGTCAATAGACATCTCAGCACAACCAATTAGCACATCTCAAGTATTTATTTCCTTGCTATCCAGTTAACAAAACCTAAAGACTGTTTCTTTGTCAGAAGAAAATCACTGTTTCCTTGGTGCTAAGTCAATTTAAAAAAATGAAATGGTTCTCAGGTGGTCACAGTCCTGGGGTAGGGTTTCTCACAGCCGTTTGAAGAGCCAGGTGATCTTTATCAAGTCAACAGCCCAGAGCATGACCTGGTCTGCAGCCCAGTTTATTTAAAAAGGTAAATTTGGCTGAACTAAGCTTGTATGGGGAAGTTATATGTTATAAATTATATTTTAAGTTATATTTTATAATAGATATATAGTATAAATAAAGCTCAAGAAGTTTCCAAACGTCCCTGAAATAAAGAGATCAATGATTTCAGCAAAATTCCTGGGTTTAGAGAGTGGGATTTACAGTCAGTGGCCTCACAAGAGCTGCACAGGGAAGTCCTGTTAAGAAAATGACTGAGGGATGTAAGTCTCTCTGAGAGGGGCCAGGTCACAGATCCAGATGCCTTTTGAGCAGTTTTGTGCCCCAACCCTGTCTCTTCTTCACCAGGACTTTGGAAAAGATCTTTCTCTTTTCTGCTGCTACTGATATTGGTTCCTCCTAGACTTTGAAGAGTGCAAGAACATTTTTCTTAGAAGTTAGACAAAGCTTTTGCTGTGCTTTTCTTGGAAAGCTTCAGTTGTCTGATGGACCAACACCTCCATACAGATTTCTTTAAAGAAGAAATACCAGGAGCATCTAGAGGAGTAAACAGGGTAGACTTACAAATATGTTGGCCCAAAAGTGGAGGGAGAGAATTATTTCCTGAATAGTATCTTCTGTGTGGAAAGCAGTTGCCAGAGCAACTAGGTTTACCACAGAAAGTGCTGTTCACTTCTAGATCCTGTAAAGAAGCAGATCTTTTGTAGCTGTCACGAAGAAAACAAACAAATCCACCCTCTGAAATACTAAAAACATTAATAAAATAATTTCCACACTCCATTAGTGGTGTACCCATGGTAAATAATTAGTTTATTTTTTCTTCTACTGGAAAACTGCCTTTTAAATTTTAATCACTTCTCTAAACCAGCTGCCAGAGTTCTTCTTTTTCTATAATGCATTTATATACTGTATATTAATTTAACTGCCAGTTTTGATGCATAAAAAATGGCTTTGCATTAAAAATATAAAAAAAGCACAATGGAATGCCTGCTGGAAGACAAAATAGAGCAATGTTTCCATCAGTATATCAAAGGAGATCTCAGAGTGTTCTCCTTCCTTGCAAGTATTTCTCCGGAGAAACCAAGGCAGATTTAGTCAGAGCTGAGCACAAGGAAAATGCTTCTGTGCTGGACTTAAAATACATTGTGAAACATATTAAACAGAATTTTCTATCCTAAAAAACATGCCAGATTGTGCTTTGGTGAACAAAAGACACAGCTGATGTGCACAGATGTTGAAACCCTGCATAACAGATGAGCACCCGTCTGCTCCATAATAGATGTTCTGATTTAGTTGCCTTTGTCAAGCACATCCCAAAAGTGACTCAACACTTTTCTGGGTAACTTGCCTGGTAAATCCCCCCATGAGCATGTCCTCAGGCTAGCCAAGCACTGGCACCACCAGAATTCGGGTCCTTGATGTTTTTTTAAATTGTTAAATAAACAAAGAAGCTCATCCGTGGGGATGGAGACACAGGACTGTTTGAAGAAGCTTTCCGAAGTGCAGCCATCAGTACCCATCCCTGACAGCAGATCAACAGCAGCTGCTGCCCAGAGACATGGCAGATAGTGGAGATAAAACATTTTGAAGGCAGAGTTTGGACGTGGAACTAGAAGGTCTGCAGAGTCATGTGGCTTAATTAAAATTTGCTCTTTTTTTCTAGAATGCTTTTGGCAGTTTCCACAGGCAGAGAAAGGGACTGTTAAATTTAAAAAATTAAAAAGCTTTACCATATCTACATTGAAAGAAACTGCAAAAACTAGAGCTGTCTGAGCATCCAATTTCAAAAGCAGAAACAGGTTAATAGGTTGCCTTCACAAACATGCCGGGGTTGGATGGGATTTGGGAGTTTTGGAGCATTCTTTACAGATCTGAGGCCAGCATGTTTGCCCATCCTGGAAACAACCTCCTGTGTCTGCCATGCTTTGACTGCCAGTCTTTGCAGGACCACGTGTGACAAGTGAGTGTGTTTGTGTTTTCTCCTCCAGCACGAGCAGTTCACTGCTCCTGGCGCCTGGGTTGGATTACACAGACATGCCTTCCTTGTGGACTTGCCAACATGAAGGAGTTGCATGCTGCAGGACAAACATTTCCCAGACTGAACTGAAAACCTCACAGGGCTCTACAAGGAATGGCAAACATGCTACAACTGTAATTCCGTCCCCAAGAAAATGGCAAAGAACACCCCTCCCCAATGTTTTAAGACAGTACTGTAGGACTAAATACACTGCTTTTAAAGAAAATACTGGAAAATCTTGCAAATATTGCCAAGAATCTGTTTGAGAAATGTCTCTCCAGTGGAGAACAGCTTCTAATAATGAGAGCACACTTGCATCTAACAGCCATCCCCACTACTCTAAAAGGCCTCTGCTTATTCAAATGGTGACAAAGGGGTCAAAGGGAAGCCAGGACCACCAGGGCTCCCAGATAAGCAACTGCCCTTAGGAGAGGTGAAACAGCAGCACATGGAAAATTTCCTTAAGGGAGAAGGTGCAAGTGATACTTGTCTAAACAGAAAAGGACAAGAAAAAGAGGTAAAGCAAGACTTTAAGGAAGCTCAAAAATTAGTGAGAAAAGAGTGTGGGTGAGGGAGAAAGCAGCTGTACACAATTTTCTATAGAATACCTTGTGCTCCACAGCATCTGGGAGCCCAGAAAGAATCCTGCATTTCTGACAGACAACAAAGTACAACAGTGTATGAGATTTATAGAAGAAATTGTCAGAGTAAAAAGAGTCAGTGCTGCTCTGACCATAGGCAAGACAAGATCAAAATACAGAGGCAAGTTTCACAGCTGAGCCACTCTGTTCAGGGATTCGTGGATGATGTCTGAAGGAGATGTCAGTGTATGTCCTTCTGTCTTTCCTTACATTTCTGACTCTCCAGGCATATGCCTGCTTTACTTTCACTCCCATGCTTTGCCCAGGGGATATAAGCAGGTCTTGGGGAAGCTCTGCCTAACATCACCAACCAGGTGGAGAGTTGGGGTTTCCACATCTGCACACGGTCAGGGTGGGGGTTTCTGTCAGCACATCCTGTCTTCTTTCAGCAGTAGGGAGTCTCACTCACTTTAATACTCCAAGGGCAGAAACAAAATCCCATAAATACTTTCCTCTGATAAGTCTGATAGATAAGATTCACACAAGCACTACTTTAAGAAACTCTGATTATCTCTGCTCCAGCCTCTCACTGGAAGCAGGACGATCACAAGAATTGGGCCACAGCAGCCTCAGCTCTGGAGGAAGTCATGATGGAGGGAGCTGTCCCAGATGAGGAGAAACTCTTCTTCCAAATTACCTTTTAAGCAAATAGTCTGTCTCATCTGTATTTGTCTCCTGGACTGATTTCCTACATTAATACCCTCCCAGAGAACCTCTCTGCTGCTTGGCAATCTTTGCTTTCCTTACTTTCCTAATTCAGGGCTTGCCTGTCCCCAGTTTCTCCAGACACAGTGTCCCAGTAGTCCCAGTGGATGTGCATCAGGCAGTAACCCTGTTCTGTCTCACACCATCTCTCTTCCTCAGTTACTTTCACTCTCCAAATGATTCTCCTTCTCCTACAGAACATTATCACAAACACAAAATGAGAACGGAACACATTCCCAGTTGTAAAAAGACTTCCTTAAAAATCAAATTTCTTGACTGTAATCAAAGGTTCAAGATAGATTTACGAAAGAGGGTAGAGTTTTAAATTTCTTTTTAGAAAAAGGATATGTGGCTCAGATGGATTTGAATTGTCATTATAAGAGTGAACTATTTATAGCTCGGCAGGCCCATGATTTCTGATTTCTGTGTGTCTGTCTATCAAAAAATAGGAAAAGTGATGGAGCACTGGGAAGTGTGGGACCTGACATGACGTAAATGATATGGAATAAGAGGTGGATACTGTCCTGGAATCAGCAGTACCGGGTACAGGGCTGTGTTTTGGATTTAGGAGGAGAATAATGCTGATAACACCCTGATGTTTTAGTTCTTCCTATGTAGTGCCTACCCTAAGGCAAGGATTTTTCAATGTTCCCTACTCTGCCAGTGAGGAGCTGAACCAGAAGCCGCGAGGGAGCACAGCTGGGACATTCCAAAGGGATATTCCATATCACAGAGTGTCATGCCCGGGATATAAACTGGGGGAGTTGGGCAGGAGCTGCTGATCACAGCTCAGGGATGGTTTGGGCATTGTCCAGTGAGATCTGAGTGATTGTGTTGAGCATCACTTGCTTCTCCTGGGGTTTGTTCCTCTAACTCCCCCTCCCCCTTTCCATTATGATTATTGTTATTGTTACTACTACTGGCAGTGTCTTTAGTTCTGTTTCAGGTATTGAACTGTTCTTGTCTCAGCCCACAAGGTTTACCCTTTCTTTCCAAGTCTCCTCCCCACCTGAGGCAGGGGTGGGGAGTTGTGGTATGGAGGGAGTGAGTGAGTGAGTGAGTGGCTAGATGGTACTGAGCTGCCATCAGGGTTTAAACAGTGACATAAACACAGAAGGAATTAAGGCCATATTCTCTCAAAGGACATCTCTGGAGCTTGCTGGAGAAAGATGGAGAATATGTTGTTATATTTTAACATTTGCCACATGCCTTAGTTTGCCCACCTGCCCTGTATGCTTTTGTCATGTCAAGGGAAAGATCAAAACCTTTTTCTTGCACTGAGGCACGAGGAGACCAAATATATTTCACCCACTCATGTACTCCAGGTTCACTGGTCTTTCAATGGCCACTGGCTGTGGTAAATGACATTAACAGCAGTGAACTCTACATCCTCACAGTCCTCTGTGAGCTTTTAACAACTACCTCCTCCAGCAGAGATAGGACCAAAAGCACTGCTCAGTAAAAGGATGGGAAGAAGAGAAGACGTGACAGAAACAGGAGCCGTTTGAAGAATAGAACAGAACGGAACAGAACAGAACAGAACAGAATAGAATAGTTTAGTAGAAGGGACCTACAATGATGTCCTAGTTTTGGTTGGGATAGAATTAATTTCTTCTCAGGAGCTGGTACAGTGCTGTGTTTTGGATTCAGCATGAGAATAAAGTTGACAACACACTGATGCTTTGGGTTTTGCTAAATCATATTTAGTACAAGTCAAGGACTTTTTCTTTGGCATCATGTGCTCTGCCAGTGAGGAGGTGCACAAAAGAAAAACTGGGAGGGAGCATAACCAGGAAATGTGACCCAAACTGGCCAGAGGGATATTCAGCACCAGAGAACATCATGTCCAATGTATAAACTGGGGGAGTCACCCAGAAGGGGCCAGTTTGGGTTCAAGGATGGGGTCTATCATCGGTCAGCAGATGGGGAGCAACTGTACCGAGCATCACATGCTTGCTGTTCATCATCATCATCTACTATGATATTTCAATTAGTCTTAAATTATCCAACTGTTCTTAAGCCAACCCACAATTTTTACTTTTGATTCTTGTCACCCACTAGACATGACCTTATTTTAGAAGGACAGGTATAGGCTATGAAATGCGTATTTCTCTGTGCATGTTGTTCTTTTAATACAGGAACAACAGCAGTTAAAAACAAACCAAACCAACCAAACAAAAAGACCAACCCCACCCCCAATGGCAACACACTCACCATTCTTAAAGCTATTCTTTCTTTTGGTACCAAAGACAAACACAATATGGGTCTGAAATAAAAATATTTCTTCTTTCCTCCGAGCAAACAAACAGAGCTAGAAGTTCTCCCTGCAAAACTCCCACATTTTTGTTTTTGTTTTGGTTTGGTTTGGTTTTTTGATGTTTTGTTGGGGTTTTTTGAGGGTTTTTGACATATTAATTTCTGGGTTAAAAGAAACTGAAAAATCAATAGCTAAAATAAAACTGCAATACTATGGTCTCCTGTAGATGTTTCAACTCTCCCGTTAAATGCAATTTCTCTTGAGAGGGCTGTAGTACCACACAGGAGAATAAAGATTATCAAGGTGGTGAGCTGCAGTATTTTTCAAAAGAGAATAGTGAGCTTTCATAGTAAAGATGAATAACAGCAGCAGCCGGTGTCAAAATACTGCATCACACTGTCCTAGTTAATACCAGAACTGACACAGCAACAGGGTGATAAAAACGTGTTTTCACATTATTCTGCAGATGCCCAGGATTTTAGGTAGCTTACTATTTTTGCACAGACTGTGCCAAGAGTTCAGCTGGTCTCTCCAGCGATGAACTGTGTAATTATCCTAATTTACAATTGCCACTAATTTGTTTGGCGAGGTTTCTATAAAAGCTTTTGCATTCTGTAGCCCATGATAAGATGGGTTATTTGCAATGCTAAAACGTCCATGAGGAGGAGAGAAGAGTTGCATCCAGCTGAGGAAGTGTGAAAGATCTCCTCTCAACCAAGAACTGAGTGGCAAACTTGGGCAGGCAAGAGAGAAACCAGATCTCCATCGTGCTGAGCACTAACCAGTCCAGAGAAGCAGTTCCAAACCCAAAGAATGTAAAGCTTGGGCCTATGAGATTGTAGGGGTGTCCTGCACGTTTCTCTCCATTTGGGGAACCTAAGAAGCAGCAACACATTGCAGATCAGGCTGTACTAAAGCTGATATCTACCCTATAGGTGGTCATCAGCTACCATCAGCTCCCTAAACCATACACTCCAGCTCTCTGAAATGTATTTATTACCTGTTCACGTGGTGTACTTGGGTTGTAACTACACCCTACTCTTCTCTCCTTTGGGTTCACTTGTACATCTTTGCAATGATCAGGGTTAAACCAGCCTGCAGACAGCGTTTTGTTTTATACATTGTTTGTGATTCAGACAGCCCAAGTAGCCCCAGAGAAATTGCTGAACCTCATCTCAAATCTCTCAACACTCACTAAATGCTCGATTAATAACTGGCATGGAAGAAAACACACAGACTCCTGCAAGCTGTTGATTTCTTCTTCAACAGGAGCAAGCAAAAGAGCCACAGACCAAAGTCATTTATTTCTGAAGAGGTGTACAGGACAGGTCTAGAGGGAGAGAGGGGTGTACAGGACAGATCTAGATGGGTCTTCACCAACAGACTCAGACAGAATTGCAAGAGGGAGAGTAAAAGAGAAGCAGTGAAAGGACATGGAAAAGAAGAAACAAGTATTCTCCATACTGGATACCAAAGGAGCAATGAGAGCAGCATGACAAGCAGCAGGGCAGCAGGCAAGGAAACCAGGAGTTTTAAGGGCATCTTGGAAGATGATCTTATCCCAGATAATCTTATCACACAAAGAGCAAAGAATTGAGATACATGGGAGACAACACCTGAAGAGAGAGCAGCACATGTGGTGTGCTCAGACAATGCCAAGGTAGTTCCCTGCAGCAGCAGATTGCCAGAAGCTTTGGAATTTCTCTCTCCTTCACAATAGATACTTTATAAAACATAATTTTTTTTTCTGTGTGGCAAGAGGTGTCATCCAGGCTAGCAACAGCTATATGAACTTTTAGGGAGATAGCTGCTTCTTTTCCGAGCATTCCAGCTCTGATAGATGAACTAGGGAGCAGGATAACCCAAGAGAATTAGTAAGCAATGGATAACAGTACTGCTACCCACTGTGCATAACAAGAAAAAAATCTTATTGCTGCATTGCCACTATATGAAATCAGAAAGCCTCCTGTACCCCTGACAGCCCAATCTTAGCCCTATTTTGAGAACAACACCTCACTCCTAAGCATTGCATGTAATTCTCCCTATCAAAGGTGCAGACTGGTTGAAGGAGTCAGCTCAAGTTCATTGCTTTGATGCACCAATGAAAACTTAGTTATCCAAAGAAATAGCTTTGAGCTGAAGAAGGGTTACTAGGAAATCATCCAGAGTGAGAAGCTCATACACAAAATGTGTCCTGCCTAATTCAGCATGTTCTCCTTGCCCAGTCCACCCCAAGAAAGAAAGAGAAGGAAGGCAACAATGACAACTTCCGAATTGGCTTCCAGTGCTCTGGTAGAAAACCACAGTCATGCAGAGCTGTTTTGTTTAAAAATCACTCTAAGCATTATGGACCTTATGCCAAAATAGACTTAAGAGCAAGCATAGAGTGATGATTACCTGGGGACGAGACCCCAGTCAATAGTCCTATACCACACCCACAGAGGCAGCAACAGGCCTCAAGTGATTGATGTCTTAGAGCGACATTTAATACTCTCCTCCCCTCAATTT
The DNA here is from genome assembly GCA_013397795.1 of Orthonyx spaldingii. Taxonomy (NCBI): domain Eukaryota; kingdom Metazoa; phylum Chordata; class Aves; order Passeriformes; family Orthonychidae; genus Orthonyx; species Orthonyx spaldingii. Next base: position 359,891 of record VZTJ01001740.1, on the reverse strand, counting down.
CTAGAAATGGCATTTCATTGAAACCCCCAAAGCAAAAGCACCCATGCTGGGAGTGTGAGCAATCAGCAGTGCTTTGGGATTTGCGATTCAAATGGAGTATGTGGGTAGCAGACCCCAGACAAGCAGTTCCACTCATCCCTGCAAGCCCCCAGGACTCAGACTGGTTCAATTCACTAGGAAGAATTCAAATGTTTTTGACAGTTTTCCAGTAAGATCCAGCATGTCCCATATCATATGTATTACTCAGCAACACCCACCATAATTGAAAGTCTAATGGGCCTCACTGCCTGCGTTTTTCATTGCAGGAAGATGCACTCTACTGGTTTTCTTTCCTTCTTACCTGCTACAAAGTTTTGTGCCTCCAGGATGTACAGCAGCACTGCAATATGCATACTCACACCACAAAAATCCCCTGGGCAGAAAATAGAAAAACAGCTGAATGGTGAGTCTTGCACTTGAATACTTCAGTGGTCAGGGTGGCTGCAGGTCTTTGTTTGTACCTTTTGTTTTCCAAGGAAGCAGATGGAAGATTTTAGTACTCTCTAGATTCAATTTTAAAAGATGGTAGATGCTAACAGGCCTATTTTAATATTGTTCATAAAAGCAGAGATGAATCTTTCATGATAATATTAGAAGGAGAATACTAAAAGGGAAGAGACTAATGCTGATTAATACTGAAGCTTTTTTACTTGCAAACAAAACTGGATTAAAAAGCCTCATTTATGCACAAAATTTCATTCCAGCACAGACCAGGAGATTATTAAATTTGCCCTTTTCTATAACCAACCACAGGTCATCACCCAGCTCTGCCTGTGCTAAAATAAATAACTTGCCAGAAGGAAGATAAATAGTTGTAATAATTTAAAGACATCAAGAGCTGAAGGAGCTTGGAGGATGCTTTCCTACAACAGTTACTCAGTACAGAAGATATGTGTTCAGCACCCAACCTGAATTTGCATAGCTTTGATGTTAGTCTTGTCTACTAATTTGAAGTATTGTAATTTGTCTGCATTTTCTCCCCATAATATATATCCATACAACAACCAAATTTTAACTGTGTTTGGTCAGAAAGACTTACTCAGCTCTTGATATTTCTTCATGAAACAGCCAAGACATCACCAATTCTGAATCCAAATGTTGATGTGCTCCCTATACGCTGAGATGAGAGGCTAAGACCAAAGTTCCTAGAAGCTGTCCAGGAGATTTTAGACACTGGTCTTGTTAAAGCAGGAGAGATATGTCTTTTCTCTCCATAATCTCCTAACTTGGAGGATTGACAGATTCTCACAATCATTATTAATAGTCACAGAGTAGTTTGGGCTATCTCTCAACTAGCCTTCCTTCAAAGATAGTTTTGAAACAGTTTTAAAAAAACATCCAAAGGTCCATCTGTGACTTAAATTTTTAATTCAACACCTGATCATGCTTTAGGCATGAGTCATCCTTCTACCCTACAGTGCCCAAAGACTGGCAAAATCCTGCTGCATCCCACAACAATAAAGCAACAGAAATGACCAGGGTTTGAGCAGCTCATGCATAATTTTGTATTTCCAGCCACATGCCTCCCACTTGCTGTTTGGCTTTTCATTCTACATGGTCACCCAGACACATCTCCATAAGCCCCTGAGTCTATTCCCAACAGAATCTCTCCTGCTGGGAAAGAACCCCCAGAAGAGGGGGGTGTGTGTCTTCTCTGGAGCTTGTAGTGACCCTGTGGCCATTTAAACCACGTGGATCCAAGCTCTGTCTCACTGCTGATAAACAGTGCCTGGCAGACACTCACAGACATCCCTTTTCAGGGTCCTCACACATCTGAAACAACATCTGCACTTTTGCCCTAGCAGGGCTTCACCAATTTTGACGGGTGCCAAAACCCTGTTCAGATCCTTCTCCCAGGGAATGCTCTTCCAGCACAAGTTCATTCTAGCAGGATCTGAATGTGCTGTGAAACAATAAGAACAGCCACAGCAAAACTGATAGCACAGGGTCACTCTTCCATAAGTCCCAGTTTCTGTTGTTTGTATCGTCTCTGGTGGCACTGGACATGTGAAGAGAGGGCAAGTCCCACAAGACAGAGGCTTGCTACACATTTTCACATAGGACTAGAAGGTACTTGGGCAATGAACCAACAGGAAAGGTGCAGGGAATCCTCCTTCCTTTTTTCCTTTCTTTCTTTCCTCCTTAACAAGTCAGTTTGCCAATTAGTGGAATTTCTTCCAGCATATTTGCATTCTTGAACTTTTTCCTTTCTACTTTTCCCTTCTGCAATACACACAAAATCTATTTTTCACAAAACATTTGCTGCTAATCTTTCCTTTCAGCTTGCTTTGATGCTTATTTGGGTCAACTGCCAACTGAGGCACCAAGCTTCTGAGTCAATCAGGACTCTTCCTTCGGTCAACAATTTTCCCAGTATTTGTAGGAAATTCAATAACTCTGGGAACATTGTTCATTCATTAGATCAATCAAGTTTGTCAACCAGGGTCAGGAATTATTGGGATTGGAAGAAAAATGAGACAGAGCTAATGATCATGCAAGCCTTATTCCAGTAGGAAATCACAGCACTGCTGAAGCTGGGGAGCTCTGCTAATTAACATTAGCCCATTAAACCTCGTAGTCCCTCTGTCCCACTGCCGGAAAATACAAGGCTTGCTTCTAGCAATGTCCTGGCATGGGTACCCTGGGTGCCTGATTCAGCAGTCTTGCTGCAGGGTGCCAGCTCCAGCACACCCAGTACATTTATTCAGGCTGGGGGAGCAGGGAAGGAGCTGCTCACACCTCTCCTTGCCATCAATCTCATCACCCCGCCAAGCACGCTCGAAGTGACAGCTGTGCAGGCATGACACGAAAACAAGGACTGCTGTCTCATACTTGGCTTCCAGAGGCAGATCTAAAACGTGGAAAAAACCCACAGATGGAGCAGTAGAGAGGTTACTGAACACCTTCTCAAACCTTGTGGAGAGGACAAACACTCCACAAGAGACACATACCCATGGCTAATGGGGTGATCCTGCCCCTCTGCTCTGCTCTGCTCTGCTCTGCTCTGCTCTGCTCTGCTCTGCTCTGCTCTGCTCTGGTGAGATCCCACCTGGAATGCTGCAGCCAGTTCTGGAGGCCCCAGCATAAGAAAAAGGCACGGACCTGCTCGAGTGGGTCCAGAGGAAGCTTCAGAAGCCTACATGCACATTTTACTGTGGGGAATAATAACAGTAAAATTAAAATACAAACCTAGCCATTCCTTCGTCAGAAGCTTCAGCCCATCTTTCAGAGTAATCCTGTTTTTTGTAAAATTCCACTTTCATATTTAATAAGGAGTTTATTTACCCATTTTAACTGTCACAATGTGACAGGGCATATGGGTCCAGGCTGAAAACCTCATTTTTCATCTTCAACTATTTATTTCATGCCATTGCAGCACATTTGAGAAAGGGGCCAAGCCTTGCTAACTCTTATGCACAAATTCAACAGCATCCATTTCTGCTTCTCCTTCATTATTTATCCCTGTTACAGAATTAGATCGGAAACCCCACTACTTCCAAATCTCTAACCCTCCTAGTTTGCACAACATTTTCCATCCCATCCAAAAAATGGGGAGATTGTTAGAGCATTAGCTCAATTTCATAAGTCAGCAAAGGATGAGATCTGGTCTACTTCCAGCACTTGATCTTGCAATAAGCGTTATTTTTTTATTAATCAAGGATATATATATTTTAAAAAAATCTTAGTATTCCTTATCACTAGAGTGTCCAGTGGCTGGAATGAGTATTACATATTCTGCTACGTGCTAGGCCCACACAGGGCATTGCGAAGTGCCAAAATTCTCCTTAAGAAATTATCTAGGTTCTAGAAGACTGCCCAGAAGAATAGTTTTGTATGAAGAATATGCAACTGCCTAACATTAGCACCTTTGGGAATTTTTAAAAGTCTGCTCCTACTAAACCATTCTGGAAACAGAATGTGCAACTGCTCTACTTACCAACAAACTGACTCAAGAAAAGAGCAGCCAGAACTGGAAACCAAATCCCAACACAGATTTTGTACCACATTCTGATCAGAAGTACCACGCCACAACACCAATTCCTTCCCAGGCTGTACACCTGCACAGAAGCGAGCAGAGAGCTGTGGCAGGGACAAGCCTTCCTCAGAGAAGAGATCTTGGCTGCTCCCGACATTCACAAAAGGATTTTGTAAGCCTCTAACTGAAGACATTGACCTAGTCCATGTTGTCTTCTGCTCCCTGCTCTGCTAGGACCAAAAATATTCATATTTGTTTTTTACAACCTGAAGGAATGCCCCCGTGGAAGAGACCCACACTGGAGCAGTTTGTGAAGAACTGTAGCCCATGGGAAGGACTCATATTGGAGAAATTGGTGGAGGACTCTCTCCCATGGGAGGGACCCCACACTGGAGCAGGGGAAGGACTCCTCCGCCTGAGGAGGAAGCATTGGTAGAATCATTTAAAGAACTGACTGTTCATTCCCCATCTTCCTGTGCTGCTGGCATGGAGGAGGTAGAGAATCAGAAATTAAGTTAAGCCTGGGAAGGAGGGAGGCTTGGGGGGATGGTATTTTTAGGATTTGTTTTGCTTCTCATTATCTGACTCTGATTTTGGTTGGTAATAAATTAAACTAATTTCCCCAAGTTGAGACTGTTTTGCCCGTGACAGTAACTGGTGAGTGATCTCTTCCTGCCCTTATCTCAACTCATGAGCCTTTCATTATATTTTCTGTCCCCTGTTCAACTGAGGGAGTGATAGAGTGGTTTTGGTGGGCACCTGGCATCCAGCCCACATCAAACAACCACATTCAGATAAGAGTCATGAAAAGATCCCTGCTCCACAGTCAAAAATCCCCAAAACAACCTGACTTCACGACAGCTCTATGGTTGTTTTTCACAGAAGTGATGAGTTGGCCATGAAGGTTATAGACAGGAGTGGGGTTTCGTCCTGAGTCTTTGACAGGCTAAATCCGCTAAGATTTATCTTTCCCAGCCCTAAAATCACGTGATCTTCTTACTACCTGTGACAGCACAGACTCTTTCCCACAGGAATTTTTCCCTTCTTCTACTGAAGTTTACTAAATATAAGTTTCATGTTACTGAGAGTGGCTTTTAGAAACAGGCGGTCAGAGCTCTGCCCAATCAATCCCGGGGGGTGGACGAATCTCAGCCAATCCGAATAACCTTCTCTCCTGTATATAAATTTGTTATTAATTAAATAAATTCACTCAGCTTTCTCTCAAGATTCGTGTGTCCCTTCGCTCCGCTATCGGTTCAACAGTGACAACCACCAATCACAGTCAAAGAAGTCCTGATGATTAAAAATGCTTGTTTTCCTCACCCCTTTCCCTTCCCCCCATTAAGGTCTAGGCACTGTTATTGCTCACACTTACTTATCAATAATTAGGATAAAGCGCATAAAGGCACCCACCATATCACAGAGATACATAATTTGTCAGCAGGGCAAAGAACAAATTAAATCAGGCTGAAACATCCTTCAATTAACATCAAAACATTTGCAGCTTTCCATGCTCAGACACGACTTGTGCTTTTAAAAGTCTCTTAGGACACTTAAAATCGCTGTCCCCCTTTTCCTCCAGAGCTCATTCTGCCAATGTGAGCTTTCTGAAGAGAACTAACAGGACTAGCTCATTAGCCCAGCTGAGCAGCCAGAGAACTCCCCATGCACCACTCCCTTGCCTTGCCTGCAGTCTGCTCTCGCTGCTCCTGTGCTCATTCCTGGGAGCCTGGCAGAGCATGGGGAATCCCTCAGAGTTGCAGGGGCTGCAGAGCCTTTGCCTTGATCCATATATTTTGTGTTGCACCTTGACCATTCCTGAATCTGTCTACAGAGTGGTTCTGTGTACCTCTGCCAGCAAATATCTGGACACCAGATGAATTTCAGTGATGTGAGGAAAAAAACCCCACAAAACCAAACCAACAAAAATAAAGCAACAACAACAACAAAACAAGGAGTGATGGATATGTCAGGTTTTGGCTCTTCTGCTTGTAGAAGTAGCTGGTCTGCCACAGTCTTAGGTGGATCAGCTCTGGGTAATTTGCAGTTTCCTAGATCCCCCAAAGCCCAGCCATTGGCCTGTCCATCCCACAGCACTACATTTCTCTGCTTCCTAGGGGTCAGGGGGAAGGGCTACCCCAATTCCTGCTGGCAGAAAGTCCTGCAGCTGTCTGGGAGACTCAAGCACTGCCAAGGGACAGGACTTCCCCTCTCCATTTCTCTGTGCTGCCAATAAAACAGGACCAGTTGTTTATTCACCCTCCCTCTTTCCCAAAATGAAAAAAATGTTGAGACTGAAGAATTCTATCAGTGGACTTCAGGAGGGGAAAGAAATAAAGGTCTACATCTTTTCAAGGACATGTCCCAAAGCAAGGAATTTGTCTGAATTTATTTTTATTTATCCCCATCTGGGGGCAGACAGAGAAGAGACATTTTACTCAGGCATGGCTGGGTGATATACAAGTTTGGTTACTTGGTAATTGAAATCATTGTGGATCTGAGTTTCCTCACAAGCACAAACCTGACACACACATGGGAGTACAATGTTGACAGCACTGTCTCTACAGTGTCAACAGGCTCATGAAAGATCTTCCAGTTTTTTTCTAGTCAACCACGTGTATATTTAGCAGATGCCTAGGTTCCAACTTCCTACAAATTATACCACACATCAGAGGGTGCAAAATCAGGCAAAGCCTACAATATTTTCAGTGTTAGGCTTTGTGCCACTATATTTCAAGCTGTGGCAGAATTGCCGTCACTCAGCATCCCCATTCTGGGTCTGGACTAATAATATCTTGGTCATTCCTGCAAACCCACGAAGCAGGAATCATCAAAGCAAGTCCCTGATGAGAGCATTTTTGGAAAAACAGGGATAATTAAGTCATTAATTCTACCTTAAGTGGCATATTCCACACTATCCCAAGCGGACACTTACAATTTAAACATTTCTGACTCCTTACCCTTTAAAACATTGACGGAAACACAAGACATGCTGACTAATTCTGACCACTTTGCTTAACTGGTCTGCAATGTTTTAGATGTAACCAACAACTTATCTTTAAAATCCTTACTGAACCCCTGGAGACTTTCTGAAGATCTGTCTATAACACCTTTACTTAGAGAAATCTAAGCATTAGCATTCAATGCACATTGCTATATTTAGTTTTCAGGAAATATGACATTCATTCCACAGGAAGATTGGTAAAAAATATAACACTGACCTATTTCTTTATTATAAATGTGTTGCCAACATATTTCCATTGGTTTTCCTCTACACAATATATTTCTAAAGCACTGTAGGAGTAAATTTAGTATCCAAAACAAGAAGAAAAAAGTTTCTCTAGCAAACCTGAGTTTGGTCACTCAATCATTATGAAATAAAATAAGAAAAATAAAATACCCCCACAGTCTGTCCTCCCCTGCTGTCCACAAAAATCAGTTTCATTACCTGGTGTGCAATAAGCCAATAATTACACACTTGAGAGAGACATAGATTATTTATTTCAGATTTGTGCAAGCCTGGGTGCTCTGTGGTATTCCACAAATCAAGCACGCCAGCTATCAAAACTTTTTACTATTTCTACATTTTAGCAAACAAAAGGGTTAGGCTACAAGGTACATAGTTCTCTTGTTAATTAGTGTTCTTTTATTGGTTAATGGTTTTCTTGCTTCTCAGGCTAATTAGTCCCCATGCTCAGGCTTTCTCCCCCTCTGAGTTGGGTTTCTCAAGTCAGTGGTCTGTGAGTTGGTGGCTGTGATCTGCCCTGCAAGAATTACCTTCTACCCAGTCGGAGCTGATTCAGCACAGTTGCTTTATTAGTTTCTTCTTTATCTGGGGAGTTCTGCCAAATGTCCTTGTGGCCCATAAATTCTGCATTCTTTGTGTTCACCATCAGTGCTACATCCTTCTTCCCAAGCCTAGTTAACCTCCCCCTGGGTCTGAGATCATTGAAGCACGTCCAGCCCTAAACCTTAACGAGGCAATTCTACCCACAAATAATTTGTTTTTCTAACACATGAACATCGTCTCAGAGCTTGTTAGCTGCTATCTGTTTCACTGATTAAATCTCCTTGTTGATTAGGCTTGAAAGTATGCAAAGATCAAACATCAAAGAAAATCCTTGCTTAAGAAAATTCAAAGGCTCTACCAAAAAGGTTTACCTACAGTCGGTTTGCAAATCTGAATATATGAAAACAAGTTAAGTTGTTGCAGCTACCCACATGTCATTTTTTATTAAATCCCCTCCACTGTTTCAAACATTGAAATTCAGCCTATCTTAATTTTACTTGGTGATTAATTGTATGTACTACAAGATAACAGATACAGCCTCATTAGTACTATTTACAGTGCCCATCCATGACATGACAGAAGGGAGCTAAGAAATAATTTAATCTCACATAAATGAACAAAAATAACCACATCTGAAAGTTCAGCACGAACTTCTGACCTGTGAAGCAAGCTTGTTTGGAAATCACCATAACAGAAAGAGACCATTTGACAAATTGCATAACGTTCATTTTTCTTAGTAGACAATATTATTCCAACAGCTTTGCTGCTCCCCAGCTGGGTTACACAAGCGGCTTCCCTCGTCTTCTCTATCTGGGCAGTGGTTTTACATCCAAGCCCAAGGATCCATGGACTTCTGAGGGATTGCAAGTGGTAGCTAATAAAGCACCTACAAAGTGTATACATGGTTCCCAATATTCCTAAGTGGTCTGGTCCTCTTCTGAGAGACATTTAGCATTCCAGTAATTTGGATTATTTGAAAAACAATCTAAAGGCCAAATTATTAGGAGCAATTACACTGAAATTATTAGCTTACACTAAAAATGTACAACACCCCATTTTATTGACTATAAATCAAAAGAACAGAAGCAAACATGAACAATGTTGCTGGACTGACAAGGCCTTGTTGGAAATCATACATGTGGTTTTCTTTGCTGATTTCCATTTTAAATAAATAGTCCCACAATCAGGTGCCCAGTCCAAGTTCAGCATTTAAGTTTACCAGCCCAAGTAAGCAACAACAGCCACCCTTTCCCACAGAATTTTTATGCTGACAGCATCCTTCCATTCCCCTCAAAGTCAGGGTGGGAATAGCTGTCTGTTGATATTAACTGGATTGTCAGAACTGTATAAAAACAAGAGAAGGAATGGTGAGGGCGGGACAGGTGCTAAGACTTCCTTGACTGTCCACTGGGGCTGGTCTCCAGTGAAACACTCCATCTGGGACCAGCTGGCCCCAGTCCCGGTGGAGCCAGACCAGTCTAGCATGAGCCTTACAAAGCCACTGATTCCAGACCTTATTTCAACTGTTCACCTGTTCTCAGTTGCCTGGAGACTGCACCCTCACCTTCAACTCATGAGACTGTCGTATATAACTCCTTGCTTTAAAGCACCTCATTAAGTCCTGGATATCCTTTTAACTGCACTCCTGTAAATCAACAGGCCCTCCACTGCAGTCAATAAACCACATGAGCAGGGGTTAGTTTTTAGCATCTGGCTCAAATCCACCTCGATTTTGGCTAATTGATACCTCTAAGTGAAAAACTGTGTAGAAATGACCTTTGTTGGGAAGAGACTTAAATCTCAGAAAAGTGTTCCTGATTTTACTAACCCAGGCTGTTGCCTTCCCAGAAAAGCCAGTCTCTTGTTCCCAGCATAACTAAGAGCAGAGGTATCTTTCAACAACACTATTTTCTGGTTCTCTCTATTCTACCAAAGCCTGTTGGCAGCCTAAAAAGGGCTGGATGAAGTTAAACAGATTTTTTTCTTTGAACAAATCTTAGCTAGCATCAGGCCTGGAAACTCAGCAGCATTCTAGAGATGACCTTGCAAGGAAACGGTTTTGTTTGCCCAGATTTGAACAGAAGAAATTAAAGCTGCCTACACACACTGCACAAAAGCTTGTTAGCAGGCACAACAGAGCTGAGCCCCTCAAATGCCATGTTGTTGGTTTGCTGCAGACATCCACCAGCACCACAGCACTGCAAGAACATGTGACAGCATGTGGATTGTCAGGGCAAGTGATTGGAAAGTTTCTTTAGGCCTTAGACCCTGTGATTGAGGAAAGCTTCTTCCAGAAAACAGGCAACCATAAATCAAGGGGCAGCTTTCTGACTCAGCAAAGGCAGCATCACCTTAAGTGACACTGATAAACGAGGCTGCGAGGTTCGCTTTGCTATGCTACCTTCTGTTTAGCTTCCTCTGGAATTTAAATGCATAAAATAACATTAATATAAAGAGGAAGTCAGGTGTGAAATGAAACAATTCAGATGCAGTGCTTCATCACAGAGTAGTTGGTATAAAATGGAGAATAACAGAATATTCTGGGTTGGAAGGGACCCACAAGGATCATAAAGTCCAGCTCTGAAGTGAATGCCTGTACAGGGATCAAACCTGTGACCTTGGTGTTGTTAGTACCATGCTCTGACCAACTGAGTCTAAAAAGTCATATGAAAGGAAATATGTAGGTATGAGTTACTTACGGGTCAGTTTGTTCTGAGCCACACCACATTCCCTGCAGAGAACAATTTAGCTATATTAATTGTCAGCTTTCATGGAACAGTTGGGAAATCTCCTGTGCTGAATGTCCAGCCCAGACCCTGATCTCAGCAGAGCTGAGTGATGACCACTGGTTCTCACCTTTGCTATCCTTCAGTCAGGAGCCACCTGGAAATAGCCAGTTCTCAGTGTCTAGAGAGGGGTCAGTGGGATTCCATTCTGGCTCCTGACAGCTTCATGGGGTCACTCTGGAGGATCACAGAGGAAAATAAGTCACTCTGTTCAACTCTGGGGTACAGTGGGAGAGAAGGTAGAGATGGAAATCATGACTTCCGTGGGAAATACAAGGAAAGCATTCATTAGCACCACTGCTAATAAATGCTGTAATTCTTTGTAGGTTTGAGATAGGCAGGTGAATGACCATGTCTCATCTTAAAAACACTGCGTCTTAATGAAAGTACCAAAGATTAGCTGAAAGATCTTATACAAAATAATTCATTTTAAGGATACAAACTAAGCTGGGAGTTATGTTGTAATGGTGCCTTGGCTTTTGAGTTAGTGAGATACAAGTTTGGGGAAGCACACACAAAAAAGGAAATAAAAATACATATTGTGAAGAGGGAAGCGAACTCCACTCAGAAAGCTTAAATGTCATTTACTTACAGTAGAAGTAAAGATTATGCAAAGATTTAAAGTAGAAAAAAAATTTCAAAACATACGTGGACTTCTGGTAATATCCCCAACATCTTCTAGTAGCAGCAAGCTGGAATCTCTGCCCAAATCCTATCTTTACTCTTTCTTTCTTCTATCCTCCCAACTCTTCTCTGGTAGCAGTAGAGCCTGGACATGACATCCCATCTTTGTGAAAGCAAAATCCAACCCTAACTGCCTTACTGTGTTAGATCTGAATCACAAAATCACAGAATCCCAGAATAGGTCAGGTTGGAAGGGAGCACAGTGGGTCCTCTGCTCCAACTTCCCTGCTCAGGCAGGGTCATCACAGAGCACATGGCACGGGGGTGTGTCCAGATGGTTCTTCAATATCCCCAGCAAGGGAGACTCCACACCCTCCCCGGGCAATCTGTCCCCGTGCTCGGGCACTGCACAGGAGTTATTCCTCGTGATTCTTGTGCCTCAGTTTCTCACAGTTGCCTCTTGTCCCTTTGCCCGGCAGTGCCGAGCAGAGCCTGGTCCAGCCTCTGACCCCTCCCTGCAGACACTGACAGACATGGATGGGGTTCCCTCTCAGTGTCTCTTCTCCAGGCTGGACAGCCCCAGCTCCCTCAGCCTCTCCTCAGGAGTGAGGTGCTCCAGGCCCTTCACCGTTTGCCACCCTCTGCTGGACCTGCTCCAGGAGCTCCTTGTCTCTCCTGCCCTGAGGATCCCAGAACTGGACACAGCACTGCAGATGTGCCTCACCAGGGCTGAGCAGAGGGGCAGGATCACCTCCCTGACCTGCTGGCAATGCAGTTCCTGATGCAGCCCAGGATCCCCTTGGCCTTCTTGTCCCCCAGGGCACTGCTGGCCCATGGACAGCTCGTTGTCCACCAGCACCCCCAGGTCCTCCTCCGCAGAGCTGCTTCCCAGCAGGTCACCCCAGCCCGTGCTGGTGCCTGGGGTTGTTCCTCCCCAGGTGCAGGACCTGCACTTGCCCTTGCTGAACTTCAGGAGGTTCTTCCCTGCCCATCTCTCCAGCCTGTCGAGGTCCCTCTGAAGGGCTCACAGCACTGTGGGGTATCGGCCACTGCTCCCAGCTTTGTGTCACCAGTGACCTTGCTGAGCAGGCATCTGCCCCTTCATCCAAGCAATTGATGAATGGGTTAAACAACACTGGGCCCAGTACAGAACCCTGGGGGACACCACCAGTGACAGATGTATTTTTATTTCCTCTTTTGTGTGTGCTTCCCCAAATTTGTATCTCACTAGCTCAACAGTAACACCACCTGTACTACTGATCACGACCCTCCAGGATCTGTTGTTCAGCCACTTCTCAATCCACCTCAACATCCACGCATCCAGACAGGACTTCCTGAGCTTGCCTATGTAAGAGTGTCAAAAGCCCATCTGAAGTACAGATAAACAATATCTCCTGCTCTCCCCTCATCCATCCAGATAGTTTTTTCATTGTAGGAGGCAATCAGGTTGGTCAAGCCTAATGTACCTTTAGTGAATCTATGTTGACTAGTCCTGATTGCCTTCTTGTCCTCCTCTAGGTGGATAGAGATGGCCTCAAAATGAGATGCTCCGTTACCTTTCAAGAGATTGAGGTGAGACTGACTGGCTGGTAATTCCCTGGGTTCTCCTTCTTGCACTTTTTGAAGACTGGGGTGACATTTGGTTCCTGCCCGTCCTCAGGCACCTCTCCCAATCACCACAACCTCTCAAAGATCCCATCACTGGCCCATGGATTTGTGAATGCCAGGTCTGCCTGGGTGATCTCTAACCCAATCCTCTTTGACCAAGGGAAAGTTTTCCGTCCTCCATTCCTTTACCCTGGTCTCTTGGATCAGAGATCCCTGAGGGCTGATCTTGTCAGGGAAGACTGATGCAAAGTAGGTGTTCAGTAACTCTGCCTTCTCTGAGTTCTATTTGCCTCTTACTTGTTAAATCAACAGCATGTCTGCAGAGGAAAGTTACAGGCCCGTTGCTGAATTACATCAATTCGTAAGTTCAGTGGTGTCTATTTGGAGGGAGCAAGCAACTATTTTAAGACTGCTGGCATTCTCAGAAACAATTTCTGGAGAGAACTTCTATTTACATTAGTGTTACTACTCTGCATGATTACTTCCCACAAGAAATATGGACTGTTTAACAATAAACCAGTCACCATTTTTCCACCAAAGGAGTGCTATGCAGTCATTTGATGCTGATTCCTTTGGACCCATTTATTATCTGGGTTCCTTGCTTTGTACCAGAGCTTCATTTTTCTTCCAGCTGAGCTCTGTGTTCCTTGGCACTTTTAAAGATCCTTATAAAGTATCTTTGTACTGCACAAATTAAATCAGTTTTTAGAACAAAGACACAGAAAAATCAACTGTGGCTGATTTTATCCAACAAAGGTCCATGACAGTCTCCAGCTATCTGTCTCTTCTACAAGACAGAGGTTCTTGAGATGACGGTAGGGTGGTTTTTTTTTTGTTGGCTGATCCACTTCTTCCCCCTCCAAATTCTTCTCTGTTCTGTGTCTGGTCTCTGGGTTCTCAGGCAGGACTAGGCAAATGAAGAAACCTCTGGAAAAAAACAAGGAGGAGTGGTGGAACAGTGTTGAAGGAATGCATGCCAGTGTGGCTGGTGTTGTGGCTGTGTCAGGAGAGCCCTGGGACACAGAACCCAGCCTGGCAGCACAAATCAAAGGGACAGTGATGTCTGGGAGGCCATTGGCAGCATGCAGCCATCCTGCCTTACCATGTGCAAGCTGAGTAGAAGTCCTCTTGTAAAGTTATAAATCGGGGTTTTCCTCTGTCGCCCTTTCATGCAAGCACACTCCAAACTCCAGACTAAGAAAATCAAACCCTCCCAAAAACAAGCAGAAAGATGGGAAAACAGAAAAGCCAGCCCGTCAGAGCAGTTCAGCAGGCTGCTTGTGATGATAAAATCCTGACAATAGAGGCAAGAGGCATCTTGCTTTCATTCTGTGGCCTGTCTTTAATTCACTGTTACACAACACAATAGTCTGGCCCCAACGGAGAAAATTGCTGTGCATACAGTGAACTCCCACGAGCAATAAAATGCAGCTCAGTCCTGCTTATTCATCATATCCCCATGACCTTGAGATATTTTAAAAGACAATGAAAACACCTGAGATCTTCAAGTCTGAAAAGCTCTATGCACATAGGAATCACTTACTTTTCAAGAGGGTCTTTGTTCAAAATTAACAAAGTGTCTATTAGGCATACTAAAAAGTGAGAGCAACAGATAAGTAGAAAATAGCATTTCCTAACAGTAGGTCACATCTAGAGTCTTTTTCTTCCCAAACTTGAGGTGCTTCTGTTCTTCTCCCTTTCTTCTCCATATCTTTCCCTAAATAAACTCCTTGAGAAGACAAAGACCTCCTTTTCCTGCTCTAAATGAGAAAAATACTTTTCCCAGCCCACACTGTATCTCTGCAGTTTGTATAAATCCTCCACTGATTGCCATGTATTTGACAAGAAAGACAACATGCAGCAGCAGAGGTGATATAAATCACATTGCATGAGCCTGGAAAGAACTACACCCATCATTGCTGCCAGGGAATTTCTTGATCCACTCTTGTCCATCCTCATCTTCAGCTCTGCCAACAGCGATCTCCATGGCTGAGGAGGGATACCCCTGAAGATAGTGACATAAGTAAGGCTCTGGCAGAGAGGGTTATATTCATGCATGTTTTGTCCTTTCTATAAATACAAAGATATGAAAATGGTTTTGATTTTGAGCAAAGGCTGTTTTGTGTTACATGGCATGTGGGAGCACCTGAAATACTGGGACTGCTCCTAGGGACTGCTGCAGTGAAGCAGCAATGGATAGTTTCTAGCTGGGGACTGACAGGAATGGAAAAGCCTGTCATTTAGGAGGTTATGTTAATTTATCTCCACTGGATTTCTCTAGGGACTAATAACACTGATTTAGGACTTTGTTCTGACAACAGCTGAAAGGTGTGAGCTGGGAGAATTTTCTGTGCCTTGCTAACAGCTTCCCCTAATTACTACCTGCAATTGCAGCCTGGAATTCTTGCTCCTTTTTCACCTTGAGTCTTAAGACAGGATGTTGCCAGGGACTGAGCCATCCCTCTTCGTATCCTGCACCAGGACCTTACTACAGCTCGTGTAGTATGAATATTCTGTTTTCAGAACAGAAATGTTCTGAAAGTTAAATTGGAGCTGTTTTCAGTAGAGAAAATGAATACAAACTTAACATCTGGGTTTTGCACAGCCTAGAGTACAATGTAGATGTTAATTGGTGGGTTGGGGGATAAACAAAGAAAAAAGAAACACAAAAAAACCCCCAAAAAACCCAAACAAAAAAAACCAAAACAAAAACCGCAAACAAACAAAAAAACCCCCACCAAAAAACCACAAAGAACCAAACAAACAAAAAAAACCCAACAAAAAACCAAACCAACCAACCAAAAAAATCAAACCAAAACAAAACACTAACTAAAACCCACAGCCAAAGTAAAAAAGACCTGAACCTTGTATTTCTCCCAAGAGCAGAGAGAACTTGTCCCATAGGTAGAAGCAGCCAGAGACACTACCTTTCAGCACATCAGGTTGACTTATGCCTGTTTGTGCCATACACAACCACACAAATTCCCTCTCTCCTTGCAGTTAAAGGGGTTGATAGCTGTTCCCCTTCTCCCTCTAAAACCTGTGGGCATTTTTAGCTCCCACCTGCAGTGAGACAGCACTGCCTTGTCTCCCCTGTGCAGCCAGGCCAGATATTAACTGGTCCAAGTAGGATGTCCCACCGGGAAGTCACCTCTGATAGAGCCTGAAATTAAAAACAGCCTCCCTTTTGTAGACAAAGATGCCTTTCTGACACAGGAGTTGTTTTGTATATGAGAGCACAGTGTTATCCTCTGATGTTCTATTTTAATGGTTTAATTTGTCCTGTGAAGTTCTTGCAGCAGGAGAACTGGACACAACACACCAATTTTCTCTTATAATATGAATCATTAAAGTTCTAAGTTTCATCCTTTGGCTTTGTAGGCAGAACTAAAGAGCATGGAACAGACATTCTCCTGATGTGCAGTGTTGCACCTTGCAAAGCACCCCTGAACCACAGGAGGCTGATCTTACAGCTTAGGAGGCATTGTCTGGGCAGAAGCAGCCACTGCTTATTTTGGGGATGGGATGGGGGTGGGGTTTGGTGTTGTAAACCTTCTCCTTAGGAATTTTTCAAACGCGCAGTATCTTTTTCCTTCTGAAATGAGAAAAGCATGAAAAGAAGGCATCAGATCCTCTGTTAATATGTTTGATGTCGTCTGCTGCTCTTCCTGAAACTTTATCTCTTCTTTGAAAATAGGAACTGTGCAACCCTATTGCATAACAAGAACGTCTTGCAGACATTGAAATAAGGGTAACTGGTGCAGAGCTGCTTGGCTGATTCTGCAGAAAACCAGAAACAGTGGCTTGCAGACAATAAATGCTCCCCTTTCATCTCTACTCAGAGATCTAAAGCCGGTCTCTTTAATGCTACAATTGCTGACTGCTTTCTTCCCCAAGAAACCACCTCAGGGAGGAGAAAAAGAAATTTCCTTACACAGAATGCTGCCCACAGAGGCACAGACAAACACTTCTGATCACACTTTTTAAATCTCCCTAACTGGTTGTGGGCAGCTCCTGTGATTTTAACAACAACAACAACAAAAGCTTTTTGCCTTATTCCATATCATCTTTTACTGTTTAAGACAGAGATGAACAAAAATTGGCTTTATCTTATGCTGTACAGTTTTGGACGGTGGGATCAGTAGGATCTTATCTCTCAGACTTTCCTTATCAAATCTTCCTCATCCAAGACTCACTGATGATTACTTAAACACCTGAATTAGTTGGTGGAAGCTGTCTTCGCTCTAGAAACCTCCCAGAGCTGTACTGAGATACTGAGAAGGTAACCGGACTGTGATTGGACTGTCTAAATGGGATACTACGGAGACCTTTCATGATCGAAAAGACAACAGGACTTTGTCTTGCAGGGCTGATGAGGCATCACACAGACCATCAGCTGAGGAGCTTCAGTTTTCTTTTGCTGTAGTGCAAAAGGTTGCAGAATTTTATTGCAAGGCTCCCTTCTTATTATTATTATCTTTGAAAAACCACGGAGAACAGGAAAGGTGCTCAATGAGTGGAGAAAAGCTGATATTACTCACATCTTCAAAAAGGGCAAGAAGGAGGACCTGGGAAGTCACTGGCCAGTGATGTAACAGATCATTCTGGAGGTAACAGATAATTCTGGAGGTCACAGATAATTCTGGAGGTCATCACCAAGCATGTAAAAGAAAAGAAGGTTATTTGGAGTAGTTAGCATGGATTCACCAAGTGGAAATCATGCCTGACCAATCTGATAGCCTTCTGCGATGGCATGACTGGCTGGGTGGATGAGGGGAGAATAGTGGTTTCTGCCTACCTTGACTTCAGCAAGTCAGGAGGGAGCTGGACCTATTTAATCTAGAGAAGACTGAGAAGGGATCTCAGTAATGCATATAAATATCTGAAAGGTGGGTGCCAGGAGGATGGTGCCAGGCTCTTTTCAGGTGCCCAGCAATGGGATGAGAAGCAATGGCCATAAACTAAAACACAAGGTTCCACCTCAAGAGAAGGAACAACTTCTTTATAGTGAGGCTGGCAGAGTACTGGAACAGGCTGCCCAGGGAGTGGAGTTTCCCTCTTTGGGGACATTCCCAAGGCAACCTGGATGCATTCCTGTGTCACTTGCTCCTGCCTTGGCAGCAGGGTTGACTGGATAATCTCCAGATGTCCCTTCCAACCCTAACTATTCTGTCATTCTGATTCCACTCTACCTGTCTCTTCACTTTATGAAAAAGAACCTGCAAAGGTTAACAACACAGAACACCTGCTGTCCTCTTGCTGCTGTCCCTGTCCCACTTGATACGCAGTAAACGGGTGCCTAGGAACAGCACATACCCTGGAACCGACGTTTTAAGAGTCTCTGTTTCGGCTCTGTTTCTGCCCTGCCAAACAGAATTTTCTCCTGTGAATAAGCAGAGCACTACCAAAGTTTGAGAAGCAGTATGCTTGGGTTTATCTGGACCAAAGCAAAGAAATCCTATCATTTTCTACACAACTTCTCTTCAATTTCTTCATAAATCCTCGTATTTCTTCAGCAAATCTGATTTCCTTGGGATACAGAATGTTCACAACATTTCCTAAATCCAGAATTTTCATCAAACGTACAGTTTCTCTCTTTTCCCATTGTACTCCATCATCCCAGCATCTTGAGCACCACTTCTAAAGCCCTTTAGATTGCTCCATTACTCTGACATTTCACTGCCACTCTTAGAGGTGATCTTGGTAGTGGATCTTTCATATAAAAGGCATTTAAGGGTCCACTTGGAGCTGTGGACCTCAGGATTTCACTGTGTCGCAACAAAGGCAGGATGGCCATTGCCAACCTAGACTCTAAATCAGTGTGAGTGTTAAATCAACCCTAGGAGGGACAATGTCCAAGGCACTAGGCACGTGTCAGGCAGGGCCAGGCAATTTGCTGGCATGAACAATACTGCAGCCCTTCAATCCTGCACTCCATTACTGTGCACAAAATCCAGCCTGAGCTCCCTTCTGCATCCTGCTAGGAAAGCAGCTCAGAGTCACTGCAAAATTGAAACTGTGCAACTACAAAGCTAGGAAATTAATGTCTGGAATATCCCTTTAGGCTACTGGGTGCCCTTGCTTAGCACTGCAGTAAATGCAGGGCAAAAAGAGAGGGTGAAACTCGCTTCACTTACTTGAAAAAGTTCTGAGTAATTTATTTCGTTGAATGTTACATTTTGATGAATAATGTGCTTGTCTTGGTGAGAGAAGCACAATCACATATTGTGAGGGGAAGCCGTGGAGCAGGATTCAATCAGTACACAGGATGCCAGCAGGGAAATTAACTACAAAGAATGGATTTTTTTCAGCAGCCCCAGTAAATCTGCCCTTACCTTTCAGTCTGTAACCACCACTGGGTACCCAGCCTAAGAGCATGGTGTGCCACTAAACAGGCACATCACATTACAGCCTAGAGGGAAATACTGCACAGCTCAGGAGGCTGTTGGGCATGCAGGTCCTGCCAGCCATGTCCTCACATTGGGACCAGCTCCCCATCCTGACTGCAGCCAGTCCTCCCTGGCAGCAGGGAAGTTTCTGAGATGTCAAGGGAAGAGTCACTTGTAGTGCAGTCCAAGGAGAGCTCAGATTGGGCCCATCCTGATGGGAATATTTACAGAGTGAAGCAACTGGCTACTAATCTGTAGTACAGACAAGAGAGATGTGTCTTCGTTTTGCACCTTTGCTCCCCTCTGTGCAAGCCGGGAGCTTTCCAGGTCACAAGTTCACTGCAGGGCATGAGACCTATTGTTCCTTAGTCAGCCTGAACCAAAGCACAGCCTGGGGTCACGCAAGAGCTTCTGTCACATCACCCCAGCCAGCTAAAGGAGCTGTGCATGCCCCACGTAGGCACAACAGGGACACAAAGGTTTTTCATGCTCATGCACAGCAATAAGCATTTTTCAAGAGCAGCCTGCAACGGCCTGAACTCTTCTCTGACTGACAGGTGGCAGAAGCTCTATCAAAGGCATGACTGGAGCACACTGGAGCCCCACAAAAGGAGTCAGGGAGGCATTTTGGGGCCATTTCTCCTTGGAGTAATATTTTGATTTACGGCCAGACCTGCAAGACACTCCAGTTGATCACTACCTGACAAGTGTCAGCGGTTCTTGTCTGTGACCATTATCCCTTTAATATAAAACAGTGGGTAGATTAAATAACCTGAAAATGCAGCCAGGCTTTGCAAGGTCTTGGAACAGCCCTTATGATGTCCTGGCCAACTCTGCTTTATTCCATTTCCTCCACGGGCAGACAGCATGGCTCATTGTGCATGCAAGCATATTTGAAAGTGTGACATAAATGAAATGCACTCATCTTGATGGAAAATATAAGAGCCCAGATGTGTCAGGGCCTTCAGTTGTTTTACAAGGCACGAAGTAGAGGGAGGAAGTGCCAGTCAAAACCTTTGGTTTCTTCTGTCTTTCTCATTTTCTCTCTTTTTTAGAGGTTTCTTGGGAAATGAGGTAAGGGAAACACTGAAATTCCCCCTTGGATCAGCTCAAAGTCTGCAAAACCCCAGAGATCCTCCTGCTGACAGTTCTCCCCCTCCCCCGCCCCAAGATGCTTCTCTTCTGAAGCCTGCCCTGCAGAACTGTGCTCTGGCTCTGCTCTGCTCGCCTGGCACAAATCCTGAAGCCCCCAGGTGTCTCAGCACTGGCATGGGGCCATCCAACAGGACTCCCAGACCCAGGCCCCGGCTTTCTCAGGAATAATCAGGCACGTGTCAGCATATGCTTAGCTGATCTGCTCCTTGTACACAGCCACACAGACCCATACTGGATTCCCATGGCTTGCCAGATACCCGCAGGGATGGATGAAGGTCACCTGCCAACTCGTCCAGACTGGAGATGGGAAATGAAAGGAGGAGGTTAGCTGCCACAGTAAACCAAATGGGAAATGTTTCAGCTAATGTATACTCCAAAGGCATCATACTTCTAAGGGTTTGTTTCTTTTCAGCCATCATCTCATCACTCCAGGGCCTCACTGCAGCACAAGTTTGGCAACAGGCATCTGTGGCTCTGAAAATGGTGTGACCTAAATATAGCAAGCAGAGAGCAAGAGGAGCAGAAAGCTGCTAAGGAGAACTGGACAATGTTTTGTTCACATTAACAACTACAAACAAAGTCTCAATTCCCAGCCAGGCTCATCAGTCCATGCTGGTTGTTCACACTGTGCATCAGCAATATTTTAATTCAGACATTTTTTAAATTTTAAATTTTAAATGCTTTCTAAAGTAACTTCCTTTGTGTGTCATTTTTCAGAGTAACACATACCCATCAGGTGTGTTGCTTACATCTGGGAAGAGAGGACATATGTGTCAGGTGGACACATACACCAGGGAAATACAATACTACTGGAATATAAAGAGAGTATAGGCAGTTTCAGTTCTTGTTAACTCTGTTGGATACATTTTCCCTGTGATCATATGGATAAAATACTCAATTTGGAAGCTGTCACAAAGACAAGGGCCTGTAAATGAGAATGAGTGCTAATGGAGCACATTTTTCTACATCTCCAGCCTGCACTTGAGGATCCAGTTACCTCTTTTGTCTTTCCTCATCCCAACTGCTGCTGCTGTAGCAATAAATCAACATCTTCTATCTATCTATTTTTGCCTCTAGGATCTTGGTTGTACAACTTGTTGTGAGCAGGAAGGAGTCTACAGCTTTGTGAGCCCAGGTATAAGAATAATATAGGAATAGCATGAAAAGTTCCTGCTGGAATTAAAACCAAGTGCAGATGGACCCACCTGCCAGTTTGTCATCGTGAACAAAACCAGCATCAAGAGTGAGCTCTCTTGCTTTGGCTCCAGCTGACTCAGGAATTTCCTCATCTTAGCTCTTGGAATTCATTGAATATTCAGGAATTAAAATGAGAGGTGTTGTGGTTTAGGAATGGTATTCCCCAATTTATGTTCTCATTTGTGATGGGCTGACCTTGTCTGGATGCCAAGTGCCCATCAAGCCACTTTACCACTCCCTTTCCCGCTGGACAAGGAAGGGAAAATAAGATGGAAAATTACTTATAGGTTGATATAAGGCACTTTACTAAAGCAAAAGCAAAAGTTTGTGCATGCACAAGCAAGGAGAAAAAAAAAAGGTTTATTCTCTACTTCCCATCAGCGAGCAATGTTCAGACACTTCCCAGGAAGTGGGGCTTCAGCTTCTGCAGTGGTAGTCCAGAAGGCAAACACTGTAAATAACAAATGGCCCTCCCTTCCTGCTCCTTTCCTTAGCTTTTATGTCTGAGCTGATGCCATATGGTAGAGAATATCCCTTTGGTTAATTTGGGTCAGCTGGCCTGGCTTTGTCCCTTCCCAGGATCTTGCCTGACACCCCTGTCTACTGATGAGGGGAATGTTGGAGTGCTGTGCTAGCACTGCCCAGCAGTAGCCAAAACACTAGTGTGTTATCAGCACCTTTCTAGCTGCCAATGCAAAGCACAGCACTGTGGGGAAATGAACTCCAGCTTAGCCAGACCCAAAACACCACTGAAACACCCCAAACCATGGGCCGCTCCCTCCCTCCCTCTCTCACTCCTGCCCTCCCTGCCATAGGCTGGTGAGGAGAAGTGGATGCACAAAGGTCAGGGACTGAGATAAGAACAATTTGCTGGAAACAGCAGTGAAATAAGAAACAAGCACTAACAGCAACGATGTTAACAACAGTGTACACGAGAGGCAAATGATCCTCCAGTGCTCACCCACAGAATGTGATGTTACCCTGACCTCCCACTGCCCACTACCCCACCAGAATGGACCCCTTCCCCCTCCAACTGGGCATGATGTGAGGTGGAACAGAATAACCTCTGGGCCCTGGCCATGCCCCTCCTGGCTACTGCAATAATTAACCCTGTCCTGGCTGGAGCCAGGACAAGAGGTTATATGATGCTATCATGGTGGCACTTCCCAGAACAGCCACCATATTGCAGGGTTTGTCACGTGAATTAGCAGCAGACAAGTAAAGTTAGGTAGGCATCAAATCACTTTTCCACCCTCTTCAGAGATTAAAGCAAATGTGTTTCCATATGAACAGACACACAGAGAAATATTTACACAGACATATATTTGTATATGTAGTTTGCTCCATACATCTCCTTTTAAAGCCTCCTGAAATATTTGGAAACCTTACTTTAAAAAAGTATCCTTTTGCACCTCCTCATTAGAAAGAAAAGAAGGTAAATTGTACAATTGTTAATATTAAATAAAAAAACAATTCAAATTTCCTCCATTTATTTCCTCCTATTATTTAACTGGCTAAATAGAGACTGTCTCTTTCACCAGTTGTCTCTTGATACAGTCTTCAACGATCTGTCCAAACTGGCAAAAGTCATAACATCTTTCCTTCGCTTTTAAAATGCTCAGGGCACAATTCACAGAATTCAGTGGGACACAAAGACTGGGCTTTATACTTTTAAGTCCAAGTCCGCACAGAAATGAAGCAAACTCTCAATTTACTCAGTGAGCTCAAGCTAACCAGGCGTTTCCCTACTGGACCCTTAACAAATTCCCTAGACATGGCCTTAGGCAGAGTTTCATGTGATCCTGTCCCCATATCACAGGAAAATTTTGATAAATGAAAGTTTTCTTCAGTTACTGATTTTCCTTACTGTCCCCCCAGCCTGTTTGTCAGCAGTATTTTTGCACTGTGCTTCTAAGAGTGCTTCAAAATTGCTGTAAAGTACAGCACTAATTTTACGTGTCAATCAAACCTGTGACATTTTTGGTGTGGTAAGCTGGAGGGGATAGCAGTATTATTTCTGGTCTACTCCCTCTTCTCCTAACTTCTGCATTTCTTCTGATATTTTGGCTTCAGTCACTTTTTTCCAATGTTTTTCTCTATGGAAAATTTTGTTTTTTACTGAAACATGCCCAACCTAAGAATGTCTGTACAGAAGGGCTCATGGAAATTTCTGTGGGAACTTCAGCATGGTTATTTCCTGTGACCATTCCCCTTTCTTGGGGCAAACAAGCTATCACAGATACCCATCAGACAGAAGAACACATCACTTCATCCCGGAGTCTTGTCTGCAGAGTGAACCTACAAAGGTATCCAGACTTGAAGACTGATGAGTCACAGAGGTTGTGTTTCCAAAGATTTCCATTTTCAAAGCAGTTGGATTTTGCAAAAATCACCCCAGAAGATACCTTGTAAAAGCACATTTTCCCTCCTATTCAGTCCTGCAAAGTCCAGATGATGAGGTGTTTCACTCTGCATGAATTGAGTGTCTAGAGAGATGTCCTCCAAACCCATGTAAGGTGTGACTTTCTGTGTTGCCCCCAGTGGCAAAACTGAGAGCGAAAAGTGGTTTAGGGACTCATCTTGAGAGTACATTTTACAGAATGTAGTAACTGTAAGAAGTGAAACATACCCTAAATCATTATTTTAGTGTTACTCCGCATCAGATGAAACTAGACAAGATGAGTATTACTGCATTTTAGTCACATAATCAACCAGAGCAGTGAGAACAGCAGTTAGATCATCTATACTGTAATAAGAAACAACTTTAAAAAAAAAAACTATAGGAAAAAACTGGGAAGCAGAGTTGGTTCTTAAAAATGACTTTCTACAAGGAACATTTAGCTTATAAAGAGAGATAAATTATAGGTGTGTGCTGAGTGTGTGTTTATTGCTTAGCCCCCAGGAGACAGAAGGAAGACAAATGGTCTCTGCTTTTTTCCATCTTTTCGTCTAAGCTGCAGTAGAATGAGCAGTTGGGGCTGGTCCATAATTCACTGGGAAGTGGCTGTACAGAAAGCCTTCTCACCATCTGCAAAGCTGCCAGAGGAAGGAAAACACCAGGATCCCTGCAGCGGAGTCCCTGCCTGAGTGAGAGGCAGCTGGAAGGGGATGACCCACAGCCAATTAGGAAGGCCTAAAGCACTTCCACAATGAGGCCCTTGGTTTTGTCCTAATCTGATAGAAATTCCAGAGGAACTCCATCCCTATTTTGGCTGTTTAGCTGGTGTGGCTGGTCTGTACAGCCCAGAATTGCAGGCATTTTGCTTTTGCATAGCTGCAGGGCTGGTAGCTCTCTCTGCACACCAAGGGGTGTGTGGTGTAGCCATGCTGTTTTCCTGACGCTGTTCCCACCTGCACCTGGGATGTGAAATTGCCCCAGGATAACCAAGGGGCTTTTTTTTTTTTGTCAGGTCTGGACCTGGGGAAGGAAGAGTGGTCACTCTTGGTGAGAACAGGCACATGATTACACTGTCAAGGGTACAGAGGTAGCATATGCTGTTGACTAAAATAAATAAATACAGGGAAGAGAGGGCCTAATTGCGTATCACAAATTACGTGGTTCCCAAAGACTTCTTCCTTCTGAAGATGCCTACCCTGCCTAGCAGCATGCCTGGGATGAGGCCTGTGCCTCCCCTGATGTCTCTCAGGGGCTGGTTTTCGCTTGCAGGTCTTCTGGTGCCATGGTAAAGACTGCTCATTCCCTGTCCATGTCATTTCACAAAATTCTGAGATACGTGGAATCTGTGAGACCACTGCCAAATTTGGGTAAGACTGGTCAAGAGACTAAGTGCCTGACAGGCAGCATGATCCCATGTGCCCCTTGTCCTAGGAAACCATGCCAAACCCAACCACGGTAAGGCTCCAAAATGGGTTGGCTGCATCAGGAACAATCCAGAGATTCCTGGAGCAACACGTTTGCTGTACTTCAAGATGTGCAAAGGAGAAAATGAAGGTTTTCCAGTCTGATGCTCCAAACAGGATTTACTCCAAGCCAAGAGGATGTGCATGTGGTTGCAGGCACTTGGAAATATGTGAGCAGATACTATTTTAGAAGCATTCTGTAAGGCTTCTGGGTTTTTGAACGGTTGAAGCTGAGGGTCAGGTATGGACATAAACAGGGGCAATTAAACTTACTGCTAATTACATAATCACACAAATACAGCAGTTCTACAGCTACATGTATAAATTGAGCCACTTCTCCCAGTTAAGATTCATGGATATAAAAAAACATCTTTACACAGACAGATTGTATCTTGCTCACTGGCATCTTTGTAGATGCAAAGGTTTGCATAAAGAAAGCTGGAAAGTAAGTAAGGGGAACTAGGGTGAAATCATTGTGAGGCAGCAGGAAGTCAATTTTTGTGCTGCAGATGGAAAATCTGATGTATAAATGTATCTTAATGTACATGTTAGGCTTATTGCCAGAGTGGTATAGCAAACTCCAAATTCTGACTTCCAAATGTATTAAGGTCTGAAAAGTTTTAAAGCAGAAAGACAGAGACAAGTTGTTTGTTCTAGAACATAGCAACATTAACACAGAGTTATATCAACTTCAAAAACACAACCAATGTATTTTAATCCAGAACATGAAGGAGAGAGATGTTGGAGGATAATAAAAATATTCCAGATATTTCTCACTTCTAGAGAATTCTATCCTACATCTCTTTCCTGCAGTACAGAACATGAGTGTGATGAGAGCTGTGTACCTAACCCTTTCAGCTGTTCTTAAATCCCAGTTCAAATACCTTAACCACTAATATTTTCCCATATCCACTGATCTGACTGAGAACTTAAAACCTGAGTGAAGACAACAAGATAGAATCCAAATCTAGTTACATTGTTGTGACACTAATATAATTCCTTTGAGGGGAGGGGATTAGAGTCTTTTAATACCCTGATTTTATAGGTTCATTCAAAACACAGCATCAGTTTAGCTGAAGACATCTGGACTCTCACTGTTAAATTAATAAAGGCTTTTTTTTTATGCAGTGAATGCTCAAAGAAAATAAGTTCACTAGTCAGTGAATAAAACATGGAATAAATTTAAAATGCTCATGAGGGAAAGAAAAGCATTGCATAAAATAAATAAAAAAGATGTGAAGTTCTTGATAAAAAAATATAACAATATAACATGGGAAAGGCTACACAGACATGAGTAATGACAAAAGGTGATACTAAACATTGCAGAACCCTGATTAGTTTTGTAATAGTGTATAAATCTGTGAATGTGCAACTTCAAAAAGAAGATTTAAATGTCCTTCTCTAAGCAGCTTACCAGAGTTCCATTTAAAAAATCATCATTATTTTTTCTGGCTAATTTTTTTTACCTGATTCTCCTGCTACCTCCTGTGCACTCTGATTATGAAGTGTTAAAAGGATTAGGAGCCCATGGATTTCAGGAGCAGTTTTCTACACATTCTTGTCCCAGGAAACAAAAGCTTTGTTGCTAACTCAAAACTGTCTAACCTAGGTTATCCTTTCAAAAAGTTGGGGAGAAGATCCAGGCAAGCCGCTCTGTCTGTTGCTGCTGACTTTACTCCAGGGTGGGTAAAGAAGAAATCAGAGGTATGACAGATTCACCACTTCAGCAAAATGCTGCCCTCATTTCAGGATTACTGTGAGATCATGATGCCCACCAGCACTAGTCAGTTGTTTGACAAGGAATATCCAAAAGCAAAATAATTTCATTCTGGAAGAGCAAAATTTAAATCCCAGATGCCTTTATTATAAAGCCTGATGCCACTTGCACAGCTTCCATTTCCACTCTGCCCAGGTTTTATATCTGAACTCACAGCAAGGAACGCTGTTTCCCACAGGACAATGACTCCCTTGGTGCACATGTGGGTTGAAGGACTGCGCCAAATCTGCTCTAGACCTTGGAAATTTTCTGCTGGTTACTGAACCTGCAAAATCAGGTTATTGCACATGTGGTATTAGGCTTATGACATACACCATCTCCACAATCCCATCAGATCCCAGGCTGCCGGTCCATTTGTGCCCTACTAAAATGATTCAGGCCTGGAATACATGAAATACAAGGATCAGTGGAGAGCAGTGGACAGGATTCATCTGGAAAAGCAGGACTCAAAGAGACATCTAACATAGGTTAGGTGGACAACTATAGTTTGGGCGGCAAGTACCAAGATAACAAAGCCAAGCCCTGGTTGGCAGGTCCACATGGTGGACCAAAAGCAATGGTTACAGATGCAGTTTGGGATGTTCATGGTGGGCATTGGAAAAAACTTTCCAGGATAGTGGTGCATGCACAGACATTGGTAAGATGGGTATCACCCTCCCTGGAGTGTTTGAAAACTCACATAAGCAAAACCACAGCTGCCCTGTCCTAGTACTTGGTGAGAATCCCACTCCAAGCCTGTCCCCTCTGACCAGCATCTCTGTGAGTCTGTGAATAGCTGTGTCTTTTTCCATGGTGGAGCCCCCATGGGAAGCCCAGGCTGGAGCAGACTGCTGGCAGGACCTGTGACCCCATGGGGAACCCACACCTCAGATCCTGAAGGGTTGTACCCTGTAGAAATTACCCACGCTGGAGCAGTCCATGAAGAGCTGCAGACCATGGTAAGGACCCACATTAAAGAAGGTTGTGAAGGACTATATCCCATGGGTTACACACTGGAGCAGGGGACATCATGCTGGAGCAGGGGAAGAGCAGGAAAAGCTGAAGAAGCAGCAGAAACAAAGTATTACAAACAGGCCATAACTCCCTTTCCCCATCCCACTGCAGTGTTCTGGGGGAGGAGGTGAGAAGCTGAGAGAGAAACTGAGCCCAGAAAAAGGGAGGAGTGAGGACAAGATATGTTTATGTTTGTTCTTATTTCTGATTATCTTACTCTGCTTAATTGGCAATGAACTAATTTTGCCCAAGTTGAGTCTGTTTTGCCATTAAAGATCCTTGGTAAGTGATCTCTCTGTCCTTATCTTGACCCATGTCATCCCTGTGCTGTATTCTCCCCCTGTCATGCTGAAGAGGGGAGTGATAGAATGGCCTGGTGGACATCTGGCAGCTTTGCTTTTCAGTTTTGAAGAAGTGCTTGGTACCCCTCAAACGGGGTCTGTTTCCTCTGAGAACACTTGCTAGCCTGATAGAACATATTTGCTTTCCCTATAAAAAATTTATTTACTCTTGTGTTGGCTTTTGCTAGCAGGGGGGCCACAGAGGTGGCTTCTGTGAGAAGCTGCCAGAAGCTTCCACTGTGTCTGGCAGAGCCCATTCCTGATGGCTCTGAAGATGGACATGCTGCTGGCCAAAGCTGGGCCAATTAGAGACATTGGTAACACCTCTGTGATGACATATTTAAGAAATAAATCAAAACAAAGTTGGTGGGGCAGTTTTAATTCCAGACAGAGAAGAGGAAGAGGTGAGAACATGTGAAGGAAACGACCTGGAGACACCAAGATCGGTGGGGAAGGAGGGGCAGGAGATGCTCCAGGTGCCGGAGCCGAGATTCCTCTGCAGGCTGTGGTGAGGGCCGTGATGAGGCAGCTGTGCCCCTGCAGCCCATGGGGATCCATGGGGAATGCAGGGATCCACTCATGGCCCATGGACATCCACGGGGGATACAGAGTTCCACCCACAGCCCATAGGATCCACGGGGGATACAGAGATCCACCCACAGCCCGTGGAGGAGCCCCACACCGGAGCGGGTGGATGCCTGGAGGAGGCTGTGACCCCGTGGGAGACCCATGGAGAGAGGGGGCCCTGCTGCCAGGCTGGAGCAGCCTGTCCTTGGAGGACTGCACCCCGTGGAAGAGTGACCCAGGCTGCAGCAGTTTTGGGAGAACTGCTGCGCATGAGATTGGAGCCACGCTGGAGAAGTTCATGGAGAACTGTCTCCCGTGGGAGGGCCCCCACAGCCTCACAGGGGAAGGATGCCGCTCCCTGAGCCAAGCGGAAGAAAATCTCGGGTGATGAACTGACCCAAACCCCCACGCCCTCTCTCCTGGTGCTGTCAGTGGGAAGGAGGGAGGGGCTGGGAAAAATGTGTTTTTAAGGGCCTATTTTAATTCTCATAATCCTCCTCTGATTTTGTTAGTAATAAATTCACTTTGTACCTCTAAGCTGAGCCTGTTTTGCCCTTGGAGTGTTTTCTCCCGGTCCTTATCTCAAACCTTTGTTAAATTTTTTCTTCTCTGCCCAGCTGCAGCAGGGGAAGGTGAGTGAGTGGCTTTTTGTGGGTCCCTGGCACTTGGCCAGTGTCACACCACAACAGCTTTTGGTGGAGATGCTGGGGAGTCATGAGGACTTTGAGATAAAGATATTAATTGGGAAAAATAATGGGCATTAAACCATGTTATCAAGTAGAATGATAGTGCAGAATTTGTGTCATAAATGTAATAAAGGGTCCAGGAGAGGATTTTGAGTAAGTTGTCCATTTTTGTTCTGTGTTGCGATGATGTTATTTTTGGTGTGGGGAAGTTTTCTTCTGTTAATTCAGTTGGGGTTTTTTATTGTTCTAAGTGAAAACTGCATGTTGAATGTGGATTTTAATGATAATTCTTAAATATGTAATTCACAGCAATGAGGGGTGGAACAGCTCCGGCACCTTATAAACTCCTGGGCAAAGAAACATGGCATTAAGTGGATATATCACATTCCTTATCATCCACAGGCCTCTGGGAAGATTGAAAGATGTAACGGGCTGCTGAAAGCTGTTTAAGGGCATTAGGTAATGGGACATGGAAGCACTGGATGCAAAATTAGCAGAAGCCACTTGGCTGGTCAACACTAGGGGATCTGATAAGAGCCCTGGTAGTAGTTAATGAAAACATGTACGTTTGGTATAGAGATGGTTTAAGGATGTAGTTTAAGCTGCATGTGTGGGTAGGAAAGGATTCCAGTAATGAGAAATAAATATAACGGAAGAGTTGGAAGATATATAGATTACGTGGGTTCAGAGTATGACGTAAATGGTGTGGAATAAGGGGTGGAGATTTTATTGAGTCTGACTGAGGTAGAGTTCACAGCCCTCCCTGTGCTGTCCTTTGCATTGGTAGCTGGAAGTGTGTCAATAGCACATCAGGGTTTTGGCTACTGATGAGCAGCACTGTCCCTCTGACACTCCTCCAGCATCAAGGGGCTGGGAGTGGCCAAGATCCCAGGAGGGACACAAGCAGGCCAGCTGACTCAAACTAACCAAAGGGATATTCCAGACCATGTGATGTCAGCTCAGATATAAAAGCTAAGGAGAGAGAGGAGGAAGGGATGGAGCATTTGTGATTCTTCAGTGTTTGCCTTCTGGAGAAACCACTATATGTGCTGAGGCCCTATTTATCGGGAAGTGTCGGAACATCGCTTGCTGATGGAAGTAGAGATTGACTTTTCCCCTTGCTTATGTGCACGCAAACTCTCATTTGTTTCTTTCTTTCTTTCACTGTAATAAAACTGCCTTTTCTCACCCAGTGCTTGTTCTCCATCTTATTCTCTCCCCTGTCCCTCTGGGAATAGGGATGGAGTGGCTTAGTGGGCACCTGGCACCCAGCCATGGTGAACCTGCTACAACTCTTCAACAACCACTTCCTAAGGTTCTAAAGCTTATTCAGCCTAGAATATCTTCAACATGTTAACCTTGCTCACAGACAAAAAAATAGCATGGGGTTGCAATGACCTTTCAGNGTGAACGAACTCAAACCAGTACAAGGAATTAGTTTTTTCCCTTCCATCTAAAGGTGGTATGATTGAATATGACAACTTCATACTGAATTGAAGGATGTCACTTCAGAAAAGGTCAGATTCAAGATTTCAAGTGATGAAGAGCTTCCCCTTTTCCTGAGAAGGTCACTGCAAAATCTAGTTATCCACCTCAAAATAAAAAAATGCTAATTTCTTGCACTCTGCCCTGTGAGTTGAGCAGATTCATATTGTCAGATGCTCCTCACATCTGTAAATTTCTACAGACCCACTTTTAAAAGTGAAAGCAAATCCAATTCTTCATTAGGCAAACAAAAGTCTGTCAACTGTTGTCTTTTTGAACTTCATGTATCCATGTGGCTGGGACTTTCCACATCAGGGCAACACCTCTCTTGTCTGCTGAGATTAATATATAGATAACAAAAGAGGTGTGAAAGGAATCTGAAAGTTCCTTTTTCTGAGTGACTTCTGGGGACAAATCCTGGCAGCCTTTAGAACAGCCTGGAGCTGCAGAAGGCAGAGTTGCTTTTATCATGACTGTGCTGGGTGGCATAATCAGAGGGTTTGCCATTTAATAAGAATTAACTCAGTTATTAATTAGCATATAAATCCCTTAGAAGTTTTATTTCATCAATAATTCATCCAGTTTTCATAGACTCTGATTCTGTCTCACTGAGGGATTGCAGACTCTCTTCTTCTCTCTCCCCAACTCTTCATTCATTTATTTCTTCCCTCCTTTTTTTTCTTTCCTTCTCCTGTTCATCTTCATGAAGTTTATTTCTCAAGGTTGGCTCTGTTGTCCTCTGTAAACAGTAAGGAGGTATCACTGACTCTTAGTCAGAAAGATGACAATTAAGCTTGATTTCTGAAATTTGTTTGGAAGCACTTCATCACACTCATGCACATTTAGGCAGAGAGAGAGAGAACAGCACAGGAACTTGAGTAGANGTTCATCTTCATGAAGTTTATTTCTCAAGGTTGGCTCTGTTGTCCTCTGTAAACAGTAAGGAGGTATCACTGACTCTTAGTCAGAAAGATGACAATTAAGCTTGATTTCTGAAATTTGTTTGGAGGCACTTCATCCCACTCATGCACATTTAGGCAGAGAGAGAGAACAGCACAGGAACTTGAGTAGAACACACAAAAATGGAGCAGGATGGTTAAAATATTGATTGGGATGGAACAAAGGGGATTGGGAGGGAAAGACAGAGAACTACAAGACCCGTAAATAATCTTTGACAAAATCGCTTTAATTTGCCAAGCAGAGGAAAATTTGCACAGCCAAATTAAGCTTTTTAATGGATGAATGGGATTGAAAGAACAAATACTGGAAACAAAGAGGTCTGGGCCAAATAAGACTTGCAGAGCTAGAGTTTGCTACGGGCCTGGACAAAGATGGCAATGGTATCATCTGCTTTGGGAAACCCTTCAGCAGTGCCACAGGGTGGGAATGGACCTTCATTCCAAAGGAAAATGGAGCACGTTACAGGTGAGTTGGTAGCAAACAATAATTTCAGAAGATACGCTTTGTGAGATTACTGGAAAATAGAGGGAAATGATAGCTTGATTAGTGGGCCAGGGTTATGTCAAACATTTGAGGCAGACGAGCTTTCAATAGGTTCCAATTCAAAGTCTAGAGAGCCTTAACCAGAGACTGGGGCTCTGGGAAGGATCCCTTTGCTGTAGGAGAGAAACACCTTTATTGTGTTGGTGTTCTCTTCCTCTAGAAGTCATAGGAGTAGACAAAAAGACTGCCCTCACTGTATCCTGACCCTGCTGAACTTGCACAGACATGTCCAAAAAGGGGGGAAAAAATCTGCTTATTCCAATGGTAGATATTTTTGAAAAGTATAAATACTTTTATAGTCTCAGTGGGCTGAGAGTAAAATTGCCATAGTAATTAACATATCTGGCTGTGTGCAGGGAGGCCAGAGCTTAGGAAGCCCTCAGCAGCCTGTGGGACAAGGAATTATAGAAGGATGTCAATAGTACCCAGTGGGACATCTGGGCTTGGCTCACATCAGGAGCAACACTTGCACAACACCTAAGGGCTGTGGGATACCAGATTAAAAGAGAGATCAAGATGCCAAAATAAAAATCCCTGATGGTGAGGCAGGGAGGTTTAAGCTTGCCTGCCAGCTTGGGCTTCACAGACACTGCTCATATCTATGCAAGACTACACACCATAGGTAGGCAAATGTTATCCCTGCTTGGTCAGGCTGCATCCCCCATGGGCACGGAAAAAACTCACGGTTCTGTGCACTAGTCTGAGCAGCTCCTGCTCCCCAGGGAGGTGCCTGCCCTATTTCCAGCTCTGGGATTTCTCAGTTGACGGCCCAAAGTTCCTGTCCTGGCTTGCCAAGCCCTGTCATCTGTATCAAACAGAGCATGGCATTTCACCCAGCCTGCTTAATGCAGAGGGGGTGACCCCTCCCCATGGAGCAGACAGGCCGTGGTCCAGCCAAGTGAAACTGGAGCGTGTCTTTGCACCTCTGGCGCCGAGGAAGTGGCTCTTCCAGGGGCCGTGCTTGGCTAGTGCAGAGCCCCAGCTCCAAGGATTCACCCACAACACAGCTTTTCCGTGCCTCCTGCTCACTTCACCAGGGCAGCAGCAGAGCGTGAAACATGCTCAGGGTGGCTTTGGGAGCACAACACACTGTGAAGGAAGGGCACCCAGGATGGAAAAATCCCAGCTGCCTATAGCTGAAGGGATCCATCCCTATTTTTTCCTAACTTTGGCCTGCTGCAGGCAGGAAATTTCTGGTTTAAATTCTGACCTGACAAAATCACTTTGAGAGTCGTTTATCAAAAGGGATTTTTTTCAGGAGGAATTTATTTTGTGGTGACAGGAATATGCCATTGCATGCCTAGCCAAGTTTATTTGGAATGGCTCATTTGCTATGAATCAAAGCATCTTTTTATGGTAAGATACCATAGGCAGAAAAGTCTGTTCCAGAAGCAAACTGAAGCTTTTTCTCTGTTTTGCACTACAGCTACTCTCCTGACATCCATGCTTAAGCTCATTAGCCAGATACTATGAATTTCAGGGCAGAAAGACAAGCCAGAAGTCTGAATTGCAGCACAGTAAAGTCCACATTTTTAGGGATGACAACAGATCAAAGATCAAAATTCAGCTCATGAATTCAGGAGAGATAAATGTGTGAATTTACCTTCCTGTCCTGCAAAGAATAATTTTGTCATTCTTAGAGGAAGGATGAGATTTAGTAGATCTAGATATGTGTGTGTGCGCTGATATCAACTGCTGTCCTCCAAGAGGACTGAGCAACGACCAGTACAAGGCTGCAGACAGGGTTCCCGTGAAGGGCTGTGCTGGAAGAACCCCCTTGTGTTAAATGAAGTAGGTTGGGGTTGCTTTTCCCCATGGCTTGTTACACAGTGAAGGCTTATTTCCCATGGGGAAATTTTTTGCAGCTGTCCACAACTTGGTTGCACAGCACAGGACTTGTACACAAAACCCTGCCAGAGCTTCCAGCACCACAATGCTGAAAGCTGCTCATGCTCAAAGTAAGGTGTACACTAGGGAAACTGGGGTCAGTCTTTGGGGCTGTCAGCAAGGATTGTTTTTCTGGAAATGCTTTGGAAAAAGGATGTGTTGCAGAGCCCCAGGGCGCAGAAGAGTTGTGCTTCTCTGTCCAACCTTCACCTTGCCCCAGTGACTGTGCAAGGCTGTGACAACAGACCCACAACTGTTGTGTGCAACACTCACTGATAAGTTAATGGCACCCATGGGTAGTTTGCAATTCTCTCCGAGAAGGACATGTCCTCTGAGCCCTTTTTAATAAGAAAAGTGAGTTTTAGAGAGAACCCTGCTCATCATCAGCATGTTTTTTGTGCCTATAAACATATGTTTAAGACAGACAGGTATTTGTACCTAATGTCAATGCACACAGCTGCCTCTGCTGACTGCAAGTTCCGGCATCACCTTCACAACTTTGGGAATGTGGCTGCTGCCTGAGATTATTGGGAGTAAATTGCTTGCTTGATACAGAACATAGCTACAGTTAATAGAAGTCGGACGTATTTTTGTGGAGGAAGAAACAGTCTGGGAGTTTTATGCATCCCAGAAGGGACAGGTGAGGATGTGGTGGAGCCTCTGGCACTGCATGGCTCCCTTTGGATGGTGCTGAGCCAAGGGCACTGACAGCCGCTTTGTACTGTTGAATTATTCAGGACTCCTTCACAGATGGCTACAAGCAAGGGAGGTCTGGGAGAAAGTTTAGATGAAAATGCTCAATATTCAAGGAGAAAGTTGAGAATAAGCCAGATTTTCAAAGGACTTCAGGCCAGTAAAAGGTGGCAGACTCTCCTGATGGGTACATGGGCTATACAGAGAAGGCAGCTTTGCCTGGTTACTGAAAACCATTGCAAGTGAAATTTCATGAAAAACCTTATCCATAAATTAATCAAACCAAGGTGGAAGAGACCAAGCGAAACATTGGTAAGACCAGAGGAAAGCCATGTGTTGTATTGTAGCATTTATGTGGCACCTGTAATATGCGGCTGTTCAGACGTCTCTGAAGAGGTGACATTTATTTATCAGCATAGCAGAGCTTCTACACAGGTTGCAGATTAGACATGTCCCTTCCTTCAGCCATGGCACACACATAGTTTTCTTTCAGATGTGTGAAAGAAGTAATAGTAATGTACCAAAGTGACACTCGACCTGCTGCTCTTACAAAGACTTAGAACTGATGTCCCCAGGAACTT
The DNA here is from genome assembly GCA_013397795.1 of Orthonyx spaldingii. Classification (NCBI taxonomy): domain Eukaryota; kingdom Metazoa; phylum Chordata; class Aves; order Passeriformes; family Orthonychidae; genus Orthonyx; species Orthonyx spaldingii. Next base: position 323,953 of record VZTJ01001740.1, on the reverse strand, counting down.
TTTAGGGGTGTTTCCCAAGCAAACACAAGCTTTAAAGGCCCACCAACTCTCAGAGCTGCTAGGACAGTACTTGTGTATAAACAGTGAAGAGAAAACATGGTGCTGGGGCCTCCAAAAAAGCCACCTTTCCCAGAAGCAAACCATCATCTTCCTCCTCAAGAGGTACCCAATTCAGGCAGCTGTACATCCCACGAGTGGCTCACGGTCAAGACAACCCCATCACTGCCACCAAAGGTCCTCAGGGACACAGTCCAGTGAGCCACCTGGCTGCCTTAAGCAGTGTGGAAGGCTACCCCAGTGGGATGTTCCTGAACCCTTTGAAATCCAGAGGTCCGTTCAAGGACAGGTGGCAGGTATTTAATGGTAAGTCATATGTCAGAGACAGCCTACGAGTGAAGCACACAATAGTTAAGGATTATCCTATCTGTTTATCAGGATGCCTGCTCTCTGCCAGAAGAGACCAGGAAATCTGTTTGGCTGTTTTGTCACTATTGCTTTTCTCTACTATCCTACTTAGAGCTTTTGGGTCTCCTTTCCCCGCACCCC
>VZTJ01001740.1:271816-323368 GCA_013397795.1 Orthonyx spaldingii | reverse complement strand
CCCAGTTCTACTGCTCTCAGGAGTGGAAAAGCTTATGAAAATCTGGCTTTAGGGCCATTTCTGGTCATCAGGACAGTGAGCTGATGTTGGAGAAAACAAAGTATTTGCTATGTTTTCTCTGAGGCCTTCACGAAAGCAGCAGCTCTGTTGCCAGTGGCAGAATTATATCCCAACAATGCAGATGCCAGCAAAGTCTGCCAGGGAGCTGAAAGCCTCAACTGTCTAAGCTGGTCTGGGGTGTGCACTGCATATTCATCCTCGAGAAAGAGCCACTAAAACATATTCACACCAAATTTCAGTTTTGATGAACAACAGATTTGCAGGCAGCAAGCAGAGCATCCAGAAGTTCTCAAGCAGCACTAATTGTAATAAGCTTTCTTTTCTTTAGTCACCTGGTGTTTTTTAGACAGAGCATTAAGGAAACTTACCCTGTGACAGTGTTCCTGCTGTGACTATAAACGTCCTCATTATCCAAATGACAAGAAGTGTCAGAAATTGTGCTGTACCTCAGTATGCCACAGGATGCATTTATGCTTAAAAATTTTTTTTTTTTTTTGAGTTCTCAAATTGAAGTTTAGAGTCCCTACAACTCTAACCTCAGCTATCACTGGCAGTGACTCAAAGCACATGTCACTTAGTTTGCCATAAAATGCAAATCTTGAGTAAGCCAACACCCTCCTGGATTATCTTGTGTCTTGAATGTACAGACTGAGAAGAAACACCTGAAAACTGTCTACTTTATTAAACTGTCAGCTCAAGAAATAGGTCTGACTTCATGAAGCAGCTCAAGAAGTTCAGCAGGGACTACATATTTTTTAGAGATTCCCAAACCAAGGTAAAATCTTGGTACTGTCCAAGAAAACACAGCATGCTGGATTCAGCATGCCTACGAGATGCGAGGCTGCTGCAGCTCCACGCCCTCAGCTCCAAACAGGAGTAAGGCTAAAAGCATTTTCCCAGTAGGCACAATGCCCACAGACCACGTTTCTTTATCACAGGATCACAGAACCTTCCGAGTCGGAAGGGACCCGCAAGGATCATGGAGTTCAGCTCTTAAGTGAATGGCACCTTTGGTGCCACAGCCCCTGTGTCCTTGCTCCTAGGGACACAGAGGTACTGTCACAGCCAGAGCTGACCCCAGAGACACCCACAGCCCCTCACACAGGCACACCTTGCTCCCAGGCCATGTCCCCTGCTCCCGGCCTGTTTTGGCTGGGTCTCAGCTCACAATCACCCACACTCACTCCAGTCACACCCTGACCCACGGCCAGCTCCAGCTGCTGCACTCACACCCTCACAAGTGCAAGTGCCCACAGGAAAAGAGTGTCCTGCCCAGAGAAGGTTTAGAAAGCCATTTAACAGGGACAGAGGCCAGACTGTGCTGACTGGATGCAGAGTGTACCCAGATGAGTGCACTGACCAGCAGACTGTTTACTTGACTGTCCCTTTTATTCCCTTACTCCTCTACTCTCCCATTCTTGCTCCTCCCCAAATCACCTAACCACTACCCTTCTCCTGCCTCTTCCTCCCTTTGGTTTGCCACTAAACATCCCATAAGTCCCATGCAATTCTGAAACCCCTCGTCCTTTGCATCCCACAATGTGGCTCCCCTTGTAGTGTGAGAGGTAATCTGGAGAGCTGCTGGGTTCCACCTCTGAATACTGGGACTGATGGCAAAGACTCTTCAGTCCTTGGAGATTTCCTGGCATCCTACAATGCATTTGGGATTAACCATCTCTTTGGAACAGTGCTGCAGTGCATCTCTGGTGCACCTCAGGTGTTTCCCTTGTGCTGAAATGGGAAAAGGTGTCCACAGTAACTCATCCATCTCCAGGCTGCACCACAGGTTCCCTGGCAGCACTGCCAGCATTAGCCCATCTCTCTGGGCTGATGAATTTGGTGCAGCTGGCCCTATTTAGGATAATGCTTCCTAGTGGAAGATGGACGTTTGTTCTGCCTGGAGCCAGGTGTTGTAAAAACCAGACTCGAGCACCCATTCAGCATTGCCATCTCCCTACACCCGGAACTGTGTGTGCCACTGGATACACTGTGTGTGTCACTGGACAGCTTCCCTCTGCAAAACCACCCAGGTAACTCCTCTACTTATAAACCAGACATGTCCTAGTCCAGGATGTCAGCTGCTTCTATCCCAGGGACTTGTGGTGCTCTTGCCTTGCCTGCAGGAAGAGGACCCAGGAGTGGGGTTTCTGTGGCAGATATGTCAGTATTTCTCTGGCTGCAGAATGACAAAGGTGCTTTTCAGATACTGAGTGCTTCAGTGCCCTTTTGGGACACAATACTGAAGAGCACTGGTGCAGCCATGGGGGCACAGCAAAGCTGATTAGATGGCCTAAAACCCAGAAATGTGCAGGCTTTGTTTTCAAAGCACAGCTGTTCCATCCCTGCTATTCCTTATTCTTAGTTTTGATGTTAAGATTTGATGTATAGTTATTTTTTCTCAACAAAAGCTCTCCAGAAAACACTAATCTTGCTCTTCACCCTCTTACTAAATTTCATTGGAGATAAAACATAGCTCCTCTGCAGAGTTTGCTTCTCTGGCACAGAATTTTTTTGTGTTTGTTTTTAAAAAGAACTGAGCAAGGATTTTGTTGGATTAACTGGCTTTATCACAATAAAAGCCTTGAGTAGCTCTAATTGTATACTTGGCTTTGTTTACAACAATTATATCAGCTTCTCTTTACTCTATAATTTATTTTCCAGTGTTGTTATCCAGCACACGTTTATGTGATTTTTTTTCTAGATGGGCTGAATGTTCCCCAAATGCCTGAAGTTGTTGCTGTGCTAATTCCTTGACTCATTTTTCTGTGTCCTGTGCTGCTGTCCTTCTCACATCTCTCAGTAAAAAAAAAATGGAGAAGCAGAGGTCTACCTGTTTTTAGAGCTCTGAGTGGCAGGTTGGAAGCAGCACAAAGAATGCAGAGGATGGATTTCCCAGATTTTGTGCCAACAATAGCTGATTCTTTTTTCTGATGAAATGAAAACTTTCCTCAAGCTCTGACAGCGAGTTTCCAGGAGTGGAAACCACTGGATACAACTTTGTGTTTTTGTTAAAAGACCAACATTGTAGCATTGCTTTAAGCCTAGAAATATATCTAGAATTACGAAGACAACACTAGTCTCTTTATTTTGACATTTCCCTTTTCTGGTATATTCATGTGAAGGGGTTAAGCTTAAATATCTGGGTATTTTTTGGAGTGCGTAGTTAAATGTATGACAGTGTCTATCTATAGAGGGGCATCTGTGGATACAGATGCATAAATATATTGTTTTTTCTTTTTTTCTTTTTTTTTTTTTTTTGAGTGGGGAGGAATGAGAATGAAGACATTTGACTTTCCTGTTCCAATCATTAAAACACACAAGGCCATATTTTAGGCCTGGTGGTCTGGATAGTGTCAGCTTTATGAGCAGAATTAAATTTGACGCGTGTATTTCCGCCCCGAGGATCAAGACCCTAAGAACACTGCAGATCTGAGCTCCGAGTCAGCTCCTTGTACAATAGATGCCTTAGCAGTACAAATAGCTTTGATAAAGGCTGAGACAGGAGTCTCTCCTTAGCAGAGAACAATTAATGGCCCTTCCATGGAAAAACAGAAGCTGTTTTATGAATGTAAGACTCTTACCACAACCCTCTCCAGTCTGCTCCTTGTAAAACTGTACCATCCCTGTGCAATTCTTGCATAGATCTCCAAGTTCTCTAGGACACTAAATGAACACAGCACCTTGATACCTCCCTGCAATTTCACAGACTGTTCCTCACCAATTTTCAGTTCTGTACTAAGTGCAAGAGGTCTCTGGAAGAAAGTATTTCTCCTTGTCTTTATCACATGCCCTGTAGTCACCATTTCAGGGTGCCTATCCATCCCACAGAGCCTAAACACTCGAGAACTAGGCTGAAGAATCTCCTCTCCTAGATACAACCACCACCTGTGTCTCAGACTAAGACGTGATGCAGGCCAGCTTCTGGAGCTGGAAATGGGAGGAATGGGATGTAAATCACTCCAGGTGGTTGGGAACACACAAAACTGACAATCCTTAAGGAGTCAGACATCCTCTAAGGAAATTGGGTAAATAGCTAATGTTCCCTAGGGCATCGAATCCTCTTCCAAAGCTGGTTTTCCTTATGGCACATATCTTCTCTTCCCCCTCCAGCAGAACATCTTTTTACCTGATGAATTCTACTCTCCTGGAAAGCCTTGGAGAACGTGAGCTGCCACAAAACTTTACCTTGGAGATATGTAAGAGCTGGGGAAAGCTCAGGGGAAGGTCCTGTGACTCCTGCCTTTTGAAGTAACAACCTTGTGTGTTTAAACACTCCCAGACCTCCTACCTAATTAGTTAATTTTCTCATGCAGACACATACATACGATTTTGGGTGATGCACAGGCACATCACAGTATATCAGAGGGCAAGACAAACTCAAGGATCCATTTGTAGGCCTGGATGAAAATCCAAGTCTGGAAAATGGATGATGGACTGCACTGCTTTTCTCTCCTCAGCCTGAGAGAGTGACATCTCTGTCTGTGAATCAAAGTATTCAGTACTTGAAAAAGTCCCAGAATTGTAGCAAAGCAAGTAAATACTGCTGTGAAGGTTGCTTACACTTAGAGATGGTCCCAGGAAATGTAAATTCCAGCCTGAACTCTTATAGTAGTAAAAAAAAAGTACAAATAATCACTCATTTTCTGGAGAAAATGAGTGGCAATAAAAATATTCCTAAAGTTCATGGTACACTGTAAAAACACACAGATAAGAAAATAGATGCATTAATCTGTCAAGCAACTTATGTTATAGCAGGAAGAAAACAGGCACAGGAGCAACTACCTCCAGTACTTTGAGAGAAATGACAACCACAAGCAGTAGAAACTTCACTTATCCTGCAGCTTCCATGAAATCTGCTCAACCTGATCAACCATGCTAAACACAGGAAAGGACTGAATGAGCAAAGCTGGGCAGAGCAATCGCAGCTTAATTCAAGAACTGTCTGAGCCTTAAAATATTTATGTAGGTTTACTGCTTTGCCTACAAGGCTCCTGTGAACGTTATCCAGCAGTATTTCCTGCTTTTAGCTTTTCTGGCAAGGCTGCAATCATAATAGAAGTTTTCATGTCAAAAGGAAACCAAAAAGTAGAGAAATATGCAAACAGGGGGAAAGAACAATAATTCACAGATTTATTTTTAAGTTCATAAGTTCATTTTTTCCTTTTTTTTTTTTTTTTTTGGTAACAATTTTAACTATTTCCAATGTATCTGATGTCAAAACACATTTAGCAGCAGAAATACTATAATCTCAGAGGGGAAAAAAACCAACAACTTGGATGGTTTTAAAGGAAGAACTATTCAACTACTGTGTTTTGTCAGCCTGGTCTCAGTTGCACTGTTGGCTGGGGGGTGTGTGTGTCTTTTTTCTTCCCCAGTTAGGTTGAGAGGGGATCAGAAGAGAAACTTTGGGAGTAGTCAGGAATCCCCCATGCAAACACTCAGAGCTCTCAGCTCGGATCTCAAGGCAGAACCCCCAATGACAGATTGCAGGAGAACAATTTAATACTTTATTTAATAGAGCAATTTAATACTTGGTTCCTCTACTTGGCAAGCACATATTTTCCCTGTAGGGCAGAGGGCCCAGGGGCTCTGCTGGTTTACACAGACATGCTGGCTCTTCTTATTTGGGTACCCACTTGTCAGGTAAGCCCCAGTCTAGGTGATCTTAGCTTCAACCCTATACCTCAAAGCTCCTGCACTCACAGGATTTACTTTCAGTGTGGGGCTGCAAAGCACCTGTTTGGGTCTTCAGGGCTGAACTCTCTGAGGGGGGAAAAGGGGAACCAGAGAAGACTGTGAAGGGCACAAGCTCACCCATCAGCTGCAAAAGAGGCCACTTCAGCCTCTGCAGTGCTCATGAGGTAGAGGGTTTTCATCCTTGGCTGGTGGAAACTCCCTTTACTCCTTGCCATCTGTGCTTAACCTCCATTGTCTCTAATGCTCCCTTCACAGAAAACTGGATGACACTGCAATTTCACTTCATTGCCAGTTTCTGTTGTGTTATTGATCTCTCACAGATGATGCATTGGTATGGTCAAGGTGAACAGAGCAGGTGCTCTCCTCTTTCCGCCTGGTGCCTGTGCCTGGGTGCAAATGGCCACATGTTGTACTAAACAGAGGAGTGAGATGCTGAACAGCAAGATCCACTGTTTGTGACTCACATACTGCAACAGAGATGATCAGAAGAATGGAAACTAAACTGAGTTTGTCCTCTTTCCAGTCAAAGTGATTGCTAGAGGAAGAGCTCTGTTTTGCTTTTTTATTTCACCTTTCACTTGACGATGAAAGCCACTTGCCCTCTATAGAACAAAGGTTGACCCCATGCAAGGCACTGCAGTGAGGAGCCCCCTTTTTATACAAGCTCTGGAAAAATCACTCACCTCTTCAGCCAAGAGATGAGAACCAGGCATCCAGCCCCTAGGAATCTGCAACATGCAATTCTGTCCACAGCATCCTAAAAGTCAAGGACAGTAGAGAAATGCTGGGAAGGAGCAAGCCCCAAGACCATTGAGCGATCCAATCTGACTGCTATGTGGGTGACTGCTCTGCTGTTATCAGTGACTCTAGCACAGCACGTGCTTCCTATGGTGCCTAAACACTCTTGACAGCCCACCTTGTCAAGATGTGAAGTTGTTTAACGTTGCCCTGACAGCTTCCTGGCTTTGCCTTCTCTCCACTTTCATTTTAGAGCATGTTCTCACTAACAACAGTGGCTGAGATACGTGTTCTCATTATGAATGAAAAACTGCTCTCCAAAAAACTAATCAAGCAATACATTCTTGCCTGAAGCAGCATTTTAATGGAAGAAAAGCTTTATGTGTTCGTTACTAAATACCATCTCTGTACAGTTGCATAGTGTTTCCATTAATAGACTTCCCTAACACCCAGCTTTGCTGATAAATGTCATTTTCCACTATAGTGAGAACACAGGGACAATTTGGAGAGGTGTTGGTCTGTTTCCTCTGCCTATAAAACACATTGAAAAACAAAAGAAGGAAATCCCTTCTCTTCCTTATCGCTGTATTTTTGTCCTTCCACCACAGAACAGTGGATTTTCCAGACTCATATCCTCACATTTACAAACCTGCTTCCTAATTATCACTGAGAGAAACGTAAAGTGATATGGTGATGCTGTCCCCAAAGAAGCTCATAACCTAGGGGAACTGAGAAACTGAGGATTTTTTCCAGCTGTGAACAGAAATGTATCAATCTCTTCTTCTTAACATCAGCCCAAGCCACTTGCAGGCAGGGTAGTTTTACTTACAGCCATTTTGTTACTTGGAATGTGCTGGAAGACAGTAGAAGTGTAAGAGTGAAATACTTGATTCCCTCTAGTGAAGCCCTGATTTTGTTGCACTCCTTCTAGTAAGGAATGGGATAATTCATTCACCCTGCTGCAGCCACCAAGCTATGCTTATTTCTAATTCTGGGCACAGTTCCTTCTCTCTTCCACGTAAGGAGAGAAGTGGTCCTTGGCCCTGGCTACCAGGCACTGAACAGGAGTGTGAGCTATGGCCCACAGCATCCCATCCTTTCCTCTCCCCCAGCCCTTGGCTCTCTCCCAGCTACAGACACAGACCAGAGCTAACCCAGGAGGCACAGACAGGGCTAAATTTAGAGAAGCAACATGTAGTGAGATAGAGTGGTGTTCCTGGTGCCTGAGACCTGGCTTGGCAGCTGCAAATGAAATGCTGCATCTGCCTGTTCCCATAAATGAAGTTGTAGCCCTCCCACCCTGAGTAGGGACATCCTCTTTCCCCTTCAGCCAACCCAGCGTCTTCATTTTTTCCTTTTTGAGACTGTCATGGACTGGCACAGGAGCTGCATAGAGGGGTCCCTGCCCCCTCCTGCCCTCTTTGCTCGGCAGAGACACTTCAGTTCTGCAAATACAAGAGACTCAGCAGCTCCCAAGAAGTGGATGCACTTTTTCTTCCAACAGCCAGTGGTCCCAAATGAAACATTTCAGCTGTCAGTGACATGTGGGATGGAAAATTGCAATAATAATGCTTTCTAGGACATCGACGTAGCAGACTTGTTTGTGGCACACAGCTACACTACAACTTAGCCAACTTGTAAATTAGAAATTATGGTTTTACTCTTATTGATGACACCCTCCCACCTTGTGATGGATGTGTCTTTGCACTAGAAAAACATAAGCTACAAACGAATGGCTCAAAAATAAATTCTTAAGAAGGAGTTGAAAAACTGTTTTAGCTTTTTAAATACAGTCAATATATTAAAGAAAACAGAGTCTGACTGAGGTGAACAGCCGAGGAAGCTACATAAGCCAACTAACAAAGCTCAGGAAGTGATGAATGAGATGGTAGCACATGGTCATGGCACTTACATACCTGATGGCCAAAACTGACCAAAACAGACACATCTTCACATATTGAGCTCTGAGCTACTCTGTTTGCTGTGGGATTAAGAAAATTGTAAAACTGGGAATACAGAGTGGGGAAAGGAACTTCAGTTCATCTTCTCAATTTCTTAATTGTCACAGTCTGGTGCTGCTTAGCTTTGGCAGATGGCCTAAAGCAGGATGCATCACGAGAAGGAGCTCACTCACTGGGGATCAGGTGTGCAAAGGTACACCTGACTTTAAAAATATCCTAAGCTGCTAAGTGCTTAGAACCATTTTAAGCTTCACTCTGGGGCACAGAAAGAGGTGTTTGATTGTGTTGTAGTGAAACTCATCACCCCTCCCACAGCCTGTCTACAGCTAATCACTGCACACTCTGATTTTTCATGGCATGACATAGGAAACCTGCTTGAGGTTCTGTCTGAAAGGAAGTGTTTCAGCACTTGTGGAAACTATTTTCTCAGACAAGACGACTTGCTAAATTCAACCCACAAGTATTTTCCAACTCCCTGAAGTGTCTTTCCTTTTGACCAGTTTACTCCTGATCAAAGTTTCTCTGCTCAGATATCCCAATCTGTCCCACAGACAGTGGGAAGAAGGAACCAGCTGAAATTCAAACCTGCCTCTGCAAATACTCTCTCGGGAGGGAAACTGGCAATGTGTGTTGGACCTGCCACCTGAAAAAAACATAGCTGAAAAGACCAGTGGGGTTAAAGCTGGCTCTGGGGAACAGCTCAATCTTTTCCAAACACTTTTGCCAATATTGCCAACAGGAGGAATAAGCAGCAAATACAGCAGGATATTTCAGTAGAGAGAGGTATAGTGATGGTAGCCTGAATGTCTGTTGGTTCTTTTTTTATATTTCCTAAACGAAATATTACTGATTTCTATCCAAATATATTTTGCTTTTTAATAGTACAGGTGAATTTTTTTCTCCGAAACACTGGAAAGAAAGGGCATTAAGACATAAACAATTATTTTGACTTCACATTTTAAAGTAAAAATCTATGCAAAAGTGCAGCCAGACAGGAAGGTAAACCTGCTATGAGATCGTTCACAACAAAATTTGCCCATTATGAGAGACAACCCTCAAGCAGAACAAAATCAGCAAAGAATTCAATGGAAACAGGGACTGACACAGGTGAATTCAAAGGCAGGTCTTCACTTCACTGTCGCTGACCGCAGGCTTGCCCGACACCAGCGGGCGACGCAGCGCTCGGCCAGGTCAGACCTTGTCTGCCTCTTCTCGGGACCGGCAGCCCCAGGCTCTGCGAGCAGCAGCAGTCGATAACAAAGTAGCGAGGCCAGGAAAAAGGAGCGGAGGGACTCTAGGTAGCAGCACCCAAAGGTTTTATTGTAGCCACACAAGCCACCAGTGAAACCGGACACAACATTACCAAACACCACAAAACAATGGTTACAGGGGGTTTTTATAAACAAAGAAGGGGGTGGAACAAGGGGCGGATCTAGGGTTTAACAAATCAGAGAATGACAACGAATGACAGGTACCCAATCTCATTCTAACAGGGGAGGACCATATTTAAAACTTCCAATCAAGATAACAGAACAACAGAACTTTCTTGAACCTAATGAATATTAAAACCACTCTGAGGGAAAAGGGGTGGAGATGAAACAAATGATTGATAACTCAAAGCCCAGGAAGTTCCCCAGCCACGCCTTCCTCCTCCCCCTCAGGCTCACTGTCCTGAGGGGGAAAATCAACCCATTCGATGTTATTTATTCTCGTAGAGAAGGTGAGCTGGGTCACCGCCACACTTCACCACCCCTCAGCCAGACCAGGAAGATGCTGGGAAGAAAAACTTCCAGGACAACTGACACTAATAAAATTTCTTTCTCTCATAACTCTTCTGGGCCGCAGCAGCCTGGGCAGGTATTGTGGGCTGACACCAGTATATCCATCCATCCCTGTGCCAAGGATTCCTAATGCTGCCTGGGTTTCGCAGCCCTGCTCTTCCAGGACTGGGGGACAGCCACAAAGATCTGCAAGTCAGGGCAGAGAGGCAGCACTCATGAGCCCCCCCGGGTATGCAAACACACAGAGTGACCAGCAGGAAAAGAGCATTCAAAGCATTTTGAACCTGTCATCCAGGGCCAGATCTAACATCACAGCTGTCTTCTTGGAGATATGACCTAAAATTCTCTTGATTCCCCTGTGCACAAAGAGCAGGGATCCCCAGTTCTTTCTGCATGTTCTGGTCATGTTCTTGCTCACATCTTTGTGGAAAAAGACAAAAGAATTTGACAAAAAGCAGGACTCACAGTAAGAAGTGCTCTTGACACCTCAACAAACTGTGTCAGCAACCCTGGTACAACCTCTGGCTTCTTCCAGGAGTATCTGATTTTCTAATTTCCAAGAAAAAACCCTAATCCTGCATCCCTAGCTGAGACTGTGCATGGGACAAGACACTCCAGATTCTGGATTATTTTCCCTCACATGTGAAATACAATGAGGCAGGACAATGAGGAAGCAGTGACCACTGTAAAATCACTTTCCCTGGTGTTCAGCACCTCTGAGGCTTCACCTGATGGCCACTTGATAGAAGAAGAATTATCAAGCAGACTACAAACTACAAACTCACTCTGTAACATTCTTTTGTCATTACAGCATAGATATTTATCTCAAACATAAATAGGTGGTAGAAATGCAAGGAAATGTCAGGGACAACATAATGAAATCATCTCAAAAAAAAAAACCAAAACAACAAAAAACCCAGAGCTGCTGCTGATGAGTTTGGTGTAAAAAAAAAACCCGAATCAAAGACTTTTTAAAGGAGCTGAGGTATCTGCTGCAAATTAAATGTGAGAGACAAGGGGAAAAGAAACAGAAAGAAATTAGTACAGACAATAACCAACTCCTTCCAAAGGCCAAGAAACAAAACCCAACAAATCTCTGAGCAAGATTTACACAAGGACTATTTAAAAATCTAAACATTTGAAAACCTAACTAAAATATACGTAAATCAAGACATCATACTGAAAATATATTCATTTAATATTTCAGTGCAGTTAATTTCCTGTCTTTTAAAGGAAAGAGTCTGCCTGAGAAAAGGAGTAATTTTGGGAGCAGAGACATGAAAAGAGTCTTTACATGCATTCCCTGATCTCTAATAAAGGATGAATCTGTTCTCCAGTCTTCAGTAGGAATATTAGTAGGATTTCTCCTTTTCACTTAGCAATCTATTTCTATCGGGTATGTAGGGCCCTGTTATTTCTTCATCTGCTGCTCCAGAATCAAATTCCACTGAGGTGGGTCAAGTATCAAAGTTTTGGACCTTTCCTACCTGGGGAAAAAATTGCAAGGTTTCCCAAAAAAACCTTTGGGAGGGCTGAAACTAACAATCTTTCAAAATTATCATTAAAATGTAGAATGGTATCATAATAACTGTTGCCTTCTTTTCAAAGACTTACTGCCAGTCTTTCAACCAAGACACTTGTTAGAGCATGTGTTTGACTGTACAAATAACCAATGGGCACACCACAAAGAAATCCCAATGCTTGGTCATTTATACATTTTTTAAAAATGAAACGGACAGCAGGTATGTACTCCTGTACTTAGTATATTAATAGTGCTGGATAAGACATCATGCAGTAGAAAGTGTGCTGCTGCCAAAAACAACCAAGAGGAAAGCCAGGACATCAATTAAAGCATTGGTTACTCCTGGTGGGATTATTCTGATTTAAAGCAATCCTGTCAGAATGCATCCACTGTCATAACCAAGGCAAAGCAAATGAAGAAACACAGCTCAAAATCAGGCTCCCCATTCAGTTTTCTGCTTCAATTGTCCTTGGAGCACTTGTAAATAGCTGGAGTCCAAAGAGAAAGCTGAAGTCCAAATAAGCAAGTGTAGAATTTATCTATTGCAAGAAAAATGACCTATTTTGCTGATTTCCTTCAAGTATGAAAGCAGATTTGACTTTGCATTATTATTGGCAAATGACCTTTAAAAATAAAACACAAGTGACTTTTCCAAGTCATTTGCAGTCTCTATGAAGTGGAAAGATTTGAGATGAATGACTGCTAACAGGAGATTGGTTTGGGCACTAAGTAAATGTACGTGGATGGAAAAAACCCTAGCAAAATGAAAAGAAAAATGGATTAGCAGGAAGCCTGACAGGAATAAGGCAATGCCAAGGAAACAAATGAAATATAATAATGAAATCAAGTTTTGTCTGTGATATTTCAGTCTATACCAAAACAAGGTTTATTGTGCTTGGCAGTGGACTGCCAGAGAGAGGAAGTGTAGCAGTTTCTTTTTCCTCTGGTCTGGCCTTCATCGCAGCATGAGGAGGAAGATGTATTTCCTAGAAGTGTCTATCTTCCAACCAAAGACAAATACTGCAGGTTTTTTAACTTGTTCCTGATCAAAGTTCATTCCAAGTGCTCCCCCATTCTCTTAGCATAGTGACAGCCTTGCAGGAGGCTGGTCTTGGCCATGAGGGATGGAATGGTGGCTTAGTTGGCACGTGCAGCCTGGCAGCTCCACCAAAAGCTCCATGCACCCACAGCAAGCCAGAAGACCTCTCTCTCTGGTTACCACACTGGTCAGTGCCAGCACAAGGTAGATCCTGCCATCTCAAAAATCCAGGCACTGCCACGGCAGGGGCAAAGCCATCAGGCAGAAGCCAATCGGTAACCAGTCAGCTTCAGCTGGTTTAAGTCCATTTTCTGCCTGGTGAGACAAAAGGGCCAGACAAGTTTGACCACAACCGCCTGCAAGGACCTCCCAGTGTGAAGTACCCAGGAAAGGCTGGCCTTACAAGGAGCTGTGCCATAGATATTCCTAGATGAGAGACAGAGCTGCAGCACAGACAGCTGAGAGCAGCCACAGGGCACAGGCTGGAGATAAGGGACGTATTTTAAGTACTGCTCTGAAAATACATGACCTTGCTATTGCCAGGAAGCAAAGGCCTGATCCCACCCCCCTCAAAGTCAATGGAATGATCTCAAACCTTGCTGGATCATCACAATGAAGAAAGCAAAAGAGCTTAGCTGTATCCTTTCCTCTGCCACTTCAAGTGCAAGGATGCTGTGACAAAACACCCACTCTCAAAGGTTTATAATCCTCCTATTTATTCTATCTATGATTGCTTATATAATTATGTATAACATATATAGTTGTCTAATGCTTAGAGGGCATGTCAAGCCTCTCTAAAACAGGCAGAGCAGCCACACTGTTTTTCAGGGATCACTTTTTTTCCCTGCAAAGAACAATCTATTGCCTTAGCAAATCAAATGTAGAAATCTGCATAGCTCTACATTTGTTCAAAGGAATGTTTTCATATTTTTTTCTTCTTTTCACAGTTCAGACTTCACGTACTTTCAGCGAGCACTGAGGCATTTGTCTTGCGTAAGTCAAGATGCCATATTTTAAAATTATTTGTTGTGTATTTATAAGGCAAACTGCTTTAGATCTTTCAGTTAATACTATGTTTATCAGCACAGAAGGGAATCCCTCAGCTCTGTGAAAATTTTGTTCTAAAGCAAGTCTGAGTGACAGCACTGAAAACATGTCTTTCTTTCCTCTGCTGAGGTGAGGTGAACTCCCTGAACTGAGAGCTTCCCAGTTCTACTAAAAGTCCCAGAACAGTGGTTCAGGGTGGCAAGAGATTTTTCACCCCTCTCAGTGCTCTGGATCTTGCTGTACAAAGCTCATACGCTTTTTGATTCTTACCAAGGCTGGGATGGTGACAGTGGCTGGCTCTGGTTGACAATTACAGCTGCTTACAGCACACATGAGATTTTGCTTTGCTATTTGAAACAACTCAGCTGAGACATCAGTTGTTCTCCAGTAATGTTGAACAGAGATAATGCACTCCTCATTACATACACAAGGAGGGCTCTCACACCACACTTTTATATTTGCCAAAATTATGTGGTTTTGACCTAAAGTGTTACAATTAGACACTAATAACACTTCAGGGACTGACACAGTTAGACTCATTTAACCTCTATTATAACTGTACTCTTCCCTTTCATCCTAAAGGCACTCCGTGAGACAACAAAGTGTACTCATTTGTACAATTGGTTTACAAGATAATACTGGAAATGTGCATATTTCATGCATTATTCTGCTCAGAGAAAGGAGGATGTTTTGTTTGTCTTTGTAATAAAACAAGACAAATGGTTTTGTGCATGCTGGACCCCACAAGCAAAAGCTAAGAAGCCCAAGACACTTTAGAAACTTCAGAAAAGCTTGCAATTAAACCAAAGTTCAGCAGATATTTGCAATGTTTCGGGAAAGAGAGAGAGTTCTGACATTATTCAGGAAAATGGAATCTAACTAGAGATTTTTTCCTCATCTTGGCACAAACCTACCTGATTTTCAGCTGGTTTTGTGAAGGTGGGGGAAAAGGCGTGATTTGAAAAACGACTTTGTTTATTCTTATCCAGAAATTTCAATACAACCCTAGCTATTAGATGACACTCTGCAGTGGAAAACAAAGCACAATATGTGTTCTGAAGCCCATGGTAATGGGCATCAGAAATGGTACTGCTCATTGTTTTGCTTTGCTGGTTTCTTTCTCGCTACATCATGTACTCTTTACTCAGGAGTTAAAGTTTTGCCTAACTCTAAGTCTTGATATTCCTCAACATATCCTACTGACATGAAGCACTTGGAAGACCTTGGACATGACCACAAGCAAATTCCATGCATATTTTGCACCAATTTTTGAAATTAATTTAAAATCAAATTCAAGAAAGACTCTGGATTTTGGGTGTGAACCAGGTGAGGAATCTGAACATCCAGTGCCTTGCATTCATATCAGAGTAGGGATGGCTGCAGAGTGTCATTCTGAATCAGTTTGTACTCTCACTTATTATTGTATTCTGAGCAGAACTTGCACAGGAAAGTGTTCTCATAATGGTTGCAAACTGACATTTTGGTATAGAAAACAAAAGCCACTGCCATTTCAGGAGGCTGTGTCTGCCTGAAGACAAGGACAGCTTTACCAGTGAGACTATCAGGAGAGAGAGGAGTATCCTCTATGTCTTCAAAACATAGGCAGTACAAACAAATGTCAGCCAGACCCAGAGAGGTCAGAGTAACATCTTGGAGTGCTGTCCAGTCAGACTGGAGGTGAGTGAGGAAAGCAGCCCACTTTCTGGGGGCTATCCTGAAAGGCACTTGATTCAAGAAAGTGTGCATGCAAGCTTTGAAAAATTTTTCAACATTGGGCTACATCTAATTTTTGATGGTATAGGGCACATCAGATGATGTAAGAGAGGGCAGAAAGCAGAAGAGAACTTGTCTCTAATGTCCAGAAGTCCAGAGGATAAATGGTGTCTAAACTTGGTGCTTCATACAAGGCAATGTGGCCCATGAACAGATCAGATGAGGTTATGAGTGTCTCGCACAGAGGAAAAGTCTTCAGACAAAACAATCCCATCAATTACAACACAGTGCAAGGCAAAGGGTTTGCCGTACAAGCCTTTAAAAGAAGCAGGCAGGTTTTATGTAGCTAGTTTTAAATATCACTGCAACTATGACATGCTAAATCACAGCAGTACTGGCTCAACAATCTACTGTAAGTCTTCATCTAGATTTTGGTTAGCTAAAACAAAGAATATTCTCTAATCCTTCAGAGGTGTTCTTTGCTGATGTGATAACAAAAGGTAACTTTTGTAACACGTGCTGCAGCTCACTCACAAGAGAAACTTGCATTTTAGAGAAACTGAGAGCAACGTTAAAAAGTTACAACATTCTTGCAAAGTGTGCTTTTAAGATCTTTTCTGCAGCAGAAGCACTGAGTGAAAACATAAGGTTAGGTTCTGATTTCTGATCAAAGGATTATGGAATTTAAACTATGTTACATCAAATCTCCTGTAGAGAGAGGAAGGGGATAAAGACACAAGTAATCACATCTGATTGCACACGCTGCTCTTCCCTTTTGGCTTGATTTCTTACATCCGTGATGTTTAAGAGATTACATTGTTCATGTATCTTTCAATCCTCCACTAATAAATTTTAACTCACTAATCAATCTCACTGAGCATCTGATGTTTCCAGGATTTTATATCCCTACAGTTTTTGTGAAAATTGGCATCTGGCTAGAAGAATGCAGTCCAGAAAATGTTCTTGCTCTCTGCTACAACTGTGCTTGGCAGCAGCTGGCAACCTGTCAGCTGGCTGGCTGATGAGCTTGGATGGCATTTGTCACTACCTACAGGCATCATCGATGACAGAACAGAAACTGTCCACAAAGGAAACAGGACAGGAACCAGATTTGTGTAGGAAACGAATTTTAATTAGTTCTTCTGCTTATTGAACACCTTGTTTTATAGGACATTGACATCCGTGTGGTGTGTCCTGTCTCCTGAGGCAGCACTAGTCAGAAAAAAGGAACAAGCAAATTGATAAGAAACAGGGAGTATAAATGTGAATTTGTGATCCCCAGCTCTACTGACCAGTTCCTGAAGGGTGAGTGATGGCCCATTGATGAGGAAATAAAGAAACAGCAAAATTTGTTTTTCAAAGCACTGCTTTTCCTTGAAAGAATGGAAGTATATCATTTAAATGAGGACTGCACAGAGGACAGATTTTATTTGCTTGGGGGTTTTTTTCCTTGAGTGATATGTTTAAGGTGTGATTTTTAATAGTTTATTTATTGTAATGAGAGTTCTGATGACCACACATTTGCATGGGTAGGAATTTTGATGCTTGCCTGGAATGGAACAGATTGGAGGAGTCTCATAGCAGCACAATTGCCCTTAAAGGGCAGATATTTCCGAGTTCATTTGTCCATAGTCTCAGTGGTAAAACTGGGGAATAAAATACAGTAATAATTAATCAGCCTTTAAATGTGCCAACCATGGGTCAAAACAGGGGATAGAGGAAATTCACAAGAGGGATGCAGGAACATGTGAAATAACCAGCAGTGCAAATTTTTTTCTGTGCAAGCAGATACCATATTAAAAATATTTGTGAGTCAGTGAAACGCTTTCTAACAAAAGCTTTGGTGTGAGTGATCAGAAAAAACAGCTGTGTTTAGTTATGATCCCCTGCACCATCTGATTCAGAAGGTTGCTGTGTGCTTTATATCCCTTCTCTCTTTAAAACACCCTCAGTCGGAGATTTCCTCCCATGTGGTCCCATGCCAGATCTCAGGAAGAAAAGGGACAAAGTTACTCCTCAGCCTGTGAATCAGCTGTGTCTTGACCCTGGAGCCTGGTTGAAACTCTTGCATTCAGATCATGAAATAGTTTCCTGGTTAACAGGCTGGCTGAATCCAAACTGACTTTTGGGGTAGCAGGGAACCCTTTACCAGTACGTGTCACTGTATCATAACACAGGACAGGAATTCTTTTAGTGAGGATCTCTTTATAAAGTTCAGGAGGCCATCAGAGAGAGCAAGTACCAGTCATAACACCAGCACTTACTTAGTCTACACAGCATCAAACAAAAGAAAAAGTTGTTTGTTTGACTTTTCTTTTTCTCCTCTGTGGAAACCCAGAATGTGTAATCCCAGTGTGGGAGGAATGCACAGACTGTTTTTTTCTTGTCATGGACGAACCAGAAGATATATCTTTGAGTAATTGAAAATGACCTCTCTTGCTTCATTTGCCTATTGTTTTGTAGTTTGGTTGTTTCCCCCATAGGTGCCAGAACATTCATTTTGCCCATGGTAGGTAACACCACTTTGGTCTCTCTTAGGAAGAAAGGTGTATCTACTGTCACACAAAGAAGTTTTTGACCTTTGCTCATGCAGGTCCAGCAAGCAAATAATTGTTTAATACTCCACAGTGCCCCACAATCCTTGCTGATGAACAAATACTACTGCCCTGACAACCAGGTAGGGCTGATGCCCAGAATCACTACAAGGCCACAGATCAAGAATTTAACTCCTGAGGGGCTGAGGGAAGGCTCCAGTTAGAAGTATTATTCCATGCAATCCTGGCTGTGTGCCATGCAAAATCAGGCACTGCTAGAAGCCAGAGCAGCCTCTGACAGGCACGGTCCAGCAGGGATGCCCAAAGCAGTGCAACCAAGCAACCTCTCTACAGCAGAATCACCTAGGCACCTTACCAACCCTTGGGGTGCACAACTGCTTGGAACCTTTGAAATGGAAATGCAAATGCCAGCCATCTGTTAGCAACTCCTTCAGTGAGGCAGAGCGGAGGGGTTCATTAAATCAGAAAGGGCTTAAAAAAATAAACCCACCAACAGCCTAATATTGCGCTAGATCAAAATAGATAGTGATCTCAAAACACACAGGGAAGATTAATGAGTTACACACAAACTAGGGAGGAGGCAGGGAACCAGAAAGGAGGCAGAGATGGATGCCAGATGAATGCCAAAGCCACAGTGTGAGCGGAGCTCTCGGTGGAGTACAGATGGCTCAGGTGTGCACCCAGTGATCCACAGGGAAGATGTGAAGGGACCCCATCAGTCTCCACCATGGGACAAACAAACCAGAGAACTGCAGTAGGAGCCTGCTAGCCAGAGAGAAGGTGATCCTGGGGCCTGGGGATGATGCACGAACAAGCCAAGTGTTTACACACATCCCTGCTCCGTGGCTGTGGGGCAGCAGCAGTGACAGCTGCAAACAGCAAACTCTTGCTCCAGGTGTTGAGAAGGCAGCTGCCCATGCTCTTACACCTTACCAGGCATAAAAGGTGCTCTGCTCTGGCCAGGGCACAGGGAAGAGACCTCCAAAGTCCTTCATCCCAGCTCCTTCTTAGAGCAGGAATATCCCCAAAACAGAAGTGAGGGAGGCCATGGTTTTGTCTGCAGCATCCTGGCAACTGCCAGAGGTGGAACATCCTTAGGCCTCTGGTCATCTACTCCACCAGAGCAATGAGATTAGATTACCCTGGGGTCTTTTTAAAACTAAACCCTCCATGTCCTGAAACTTGCTCTGCTGCATATTTTGGAGGAGATGGCAGGGGTTTTTTGTGAGTTCTGACACACACTTAAAGTTGAGAATATAGTTACATGCATTTAGTTATGGATTTACATCTCTACACTTGAAAATCTTCCCAGGCCTGTGAAGCACTGTGCTGAGCTGGCACCCACATGCAATATTTGAGTTTGCAAACTGTGAGGGGAAACCGGAACTGAAACCAAACCAAGTCAGATTTGGGACCATTTTGGTTAAGTGTAATAACGCTCTGGAAGGACAGCTGGGACACCGGCCTTCGTAAGGGGCAATGTGGAAATTTGTCTCACCCTGTTTCAGCTTTAGTTCATACTGTGAATTCCTTTTGGTTACTGAAGTCTGAGTTCACTGACTGCCAAAGGGTTTTAGATTCACCCCTTGTGTGAATTAGCACAGATGCAGGGCCCTACAGCATGAAAGCCGTATGTATGGAAGGGAAGTTCATAATATACATATTAAAAATCCAAAGTATTAGTAATATTTATATGAATAAAATTTGCCAGTGTAACAAAAGTGCCAACAAATTCTTCTGGTCCAAGATGTCACTAAATGGGAGAACTGGCAGGAGGAAGAGAGGAGGCTTTTAGGACAAAAAACACAATGGCAAAGGTCAGTCCTACCACAATGAACAGTGGTGTATTCAAGCTTCCTCTCTGCTCTCACTGATTTTCCAAAAGTCAAAAACTAGTTGATCATGACTGAAAACAAATAGAGGAAGATAGAAATACTGTGTCTGCAAATAATAATAAAGATAAGGCAGCAGGACGTAATTAACATAATAAATCAAGGCAACAGGAAAAATGCTTTGAATTTTATATTAAACTTCTCTTTGCATTAAAGAACAGGTTTTAAGCTGATTTAAGCATACAGTACGCTGACTTTGATTCACACCAGCCCTGGGTTTGGGGAACCAGCCCAGAGTGTTTGAGCACTTCCCTGAAGGCTCAAACACAGCTGCCTTAGGCAGAAAGGTTGCCCATGACACCCAGTCCCTCAGAGGAGTCACTCAAACCAACAATTTACTCCCAAAAAGCCAAGACTGGGAGCACCCAACATGACTGTCAGGGGGACAGCCTAACCTTGGCCCTCCCTTCTCATCTGGGGAGCAGGAAAATGAAACAAGCTGGGAGGTGACATTTCACTTTTGTTATTTCCATGTGCCTGCACCTAACACAGTAAGACCCAAGTGCAATGTAAATAATAGATTAGCATAACAATGCAGAGTGCAGACAGTGTTTTAGGCTCCAGTCAGCTAATATGGCAAATGTGAATTTTTCATAAGAACATAACAATCCTACCAGTCTATAATATCCTTTCCTCACTTTTTTTTGCCAAAAAGGTATGAATATCTACAAGTCATTTTCAATCATCATCACTTTCTGAAGGATTTTTTATTACCTCTAGTCATGACTCATAAGAGTGGGAAACAAATTATTCCTGCTCCAAGTATAAACAGTGACGATTCAAAATGCCTTCAGTTTCTGTCTTCTGAACTGTCTGCCTCTCAATCAATTGGAGGATATCAGAACATATTTACTCTGAAGAGTAACAGATGTTTTCATTTTAAGTTAAATTCAAACTCTGCATCAATCTCCCAGAGAGAAATGAGATAACACAGGTTCTCTTTCATACTTTTAGATATGCTGAACTAAACCCAGAATAAAACAACTCAGAGCTGACAATTGGCTATACCTTGCCAGTTTAACTAAATCCATATCACTATTGTTAAGGAAGCTTTCCTGGCTGACCATTCAGGTCCACTCTGGCAGTCACACTTTCACCATCCCAGACTTTCACTGCTGGGACCAAAGCTGATTTAGGATTTGCTCTGTATTTAAAGAAGATGCCCCTGAGTCTGAGAATAGTCCAATTTCATATTCCTAAGGTATTGCAGTTGGGAATTTTGTTGCAAGGGCTACAAGAGCGAAACCATCTGAGCCCTGAAACTGCACAGAAACCTTACTTTCTTCCTTCTTTTCTAGCAGTTTTCTTCTTCAAAGCATTTTTTTGAAAGCACCCTATAGTACTCCTACTGCCAGGGCAACAGGGGCATAAACTGCCAAAGTTTGTACTTTCTGCTCTAGGATAAATTTTGCATGGCTGGCACAGCACAAACAGAAGCAACACCAGGGTGGAGGGTGGGGAAGATGTAGAAGCACAGAGCAGAGCTCCCTGAGCCAGCTGATGAAGCAGCACATTTGGTGTGGGTAGCCAGACTTTGGAGATCTATTCTCCAGGCTTTGCACAGCCCTTGGGCCCCAGGTGTAGCACTGCTTCCTCAGTTTTCCTCCAGTTCACTTCTGTTGAGCCTGCAATGTTCTCAGGCTGAGGCTGTCTCTCCTGAAGGCCCCTACAAACTAACCCAGTGCTCTTCAAGGTGAGGAAAAACCTGCTCCTCTTCCCATGTGGACAAGCCTCCCACTTGCATGAGCCTTGGCTCAGCAAGTGTTCTGACTAACCCAAGAGACTTTGTCCAAAGTGACAGAATTGAGAAGGTGTGTTGGGACACTTCAGGCACTGAATTTATCCCAAAGCCACGTTGTGTTTACCTCAATCATCACAGTGATGGGGGAGTCTTTGGAAGAAACAGGTGAGCCCAGGTGAGTCAATCAATACCTGACTCTGGGACTGGTGAGTCTGCCAAAACTTTGGGCTTTTAAACCATGGAAGAGCTTTGGAGACACAAGATGTGCTGGGGCCTGATTGGATTCATCAGTCCTGATGGGGAAAACACATTTTGGGCATAAGCTGGGGGGCCTGGTCAAGAGAGCTTGAAACTAGAATTCTTGAGGAACGGAAATGCCAACAGGATAGCAGTAGGCAAACCAAGAGCTTGCATGGCATTACCTGAGGGGGGAAATGTCAGTGGGAACATTTGCACGGCTCACAGGAGCACAGCGGTCTCAGGGGTGTATCTGAAATTCTGGTACACCAACACATACAGTGTGAGGAAAAAATGGGATGAACTGAAGGCATTGGTCAGTTCCCAGGCCAGTATCATTGGTATTAGTGAGACTGGGTGGAAGGAGTCCCACAGCTGGAGTGCTGGGATGGAGGGCTAAGGGCTGTTCAGCAGGGATAGGCAGGGCAGGCAAGCTAGAGGTATCACTCTCTATATAAGGGAGAAGTTTGATTGCACAGCCCTTAAAATTAGTGATGATATGGTAGAGAGGATTAGGGGGGTGAAAAACAAAAGAAATGTAGTGGGTGTCTACCACCAATACCCCAGCCAGGACAGGTTAACTCACTGAGGAGTTATTCCATAGGCAATTAAGAGAAATTCCTGGATCGGTAGCTTTCAGCTTGCCAGGCATCAACTGGGAATACCATGCTGCTGTGATGAACAGGGCTTGGAAATTCTTGACGTTTGTAGGAGATAATTTCTTGTTACAAGTACTCAGCTAGCTAATAAAGATGACCCATAGACTTGCTTCTTGTGAATAGAGAAAGACTCATGGGGGATGTGATGGTAGGTGGCTGTCTTGACCACAATGATCATAAAATTATTATGCTGAAAATTCTCTCTGTAATGAGAAAAAAAGCCATCAGAATTGCTACCCTGGACGTCAGGAGATCAACCTTTAATGAATAAATAAAGATACGAACTGCAATACTTTTTCCAGGATGACTTTTATGGATAAGAATACCTAATCTGACCTCACATGAGCCACAGCTTATCCTGTGAACCATGATAAATGTCCACGTGTCTAGCAAGATCTGACTTCTAGTCAGAGTTGTTTACCTGCGACACACCTCCCTGTTTATCCTCTTTGCCGCTCTCCAGGCAGTGAGCAAGGATAATGTCACACAGCTCAGGTAACCAGCAGCCAGGATGCAAGTTGCTGGCTGAACACCCACTCACAAATTACTTGTCCAGATCATTTAGCAAACAAATTAATTCAGCAAACAAACAAGGCAGATTCACTCCCGCAGAAGGAATCTGTCCGCCCTGAAAGAGACTAATTGACCAGTAACATTATTTCTGAAACCCACCACTCCAAAACCTACAGAGAAATGCACAGTCTGCTTCAGGTACAAGGTTTTGGTGTTTAAGGGCTGTGCAATCAAACCTTTCCCTTATATAGAGAGTGATACCTCTAGCTTGCCTGCCCTGCCTATCCCTGCTGAACAGCCCTTAGCCCTGCATCCCAGCACTCCAGCTATGGGACTCATTCCAGTGAGACTGGGTAGAATGAGTCCACCAAAACCCTTAAAATTAGTGATGATATGGTAGAGAGGATTAGGGGGGTGAAAAACAAAAGAAATGTAGTGGGTATCTACCACCAATACCCCATTCAGGTACAAGGCAGGTTGAACGTTTTATTCCTACTGTTGTCTCAACATTGCATGTTCTTCCAAAGCTTTGTAAAAACCTTTATGTCCAAAGCTTTAAGAGAAGCTGAAGAATATGGCTGGGAGTTATTGTGTCTCAGTGTAGTTGTTTTTTACAAGCATTTTCTGTGCTACCACCATTAAGAGCAGCTACTGAGGCCACACAGAGCTCCTGTATTAGCAGCATCCATTTCAGAGCAGGAAATTCAACCTTGGACTGTTTGGGTGACACACCCACACTTCTTCCTAGCAGGAGACACAACCTAAGCCCACTGCCACTCCAAAGCAAGTACACAGAGCTTTGGGCAGCTGGCAACCCTGAATTACCAGGGCTTTGCAAGGACTGCTTCAATTTTTATTTCAGAAATAGTGTGAGCAAGAGGCTGATTTGTGACCTGTTCTTTCTTTCACTTCACAAATAATTCCAGCTGCTATTCTGTGCGTCAATCTTGTCCGCCTTTTCCACTCTGAAACCTCTTGCAGCGTTTGCCTTCGGTTGCTGGTGCTCTGCAGCTGGGAGTGCTCTGACAGACACACGGATAAGGTTGGTCTCCATCACTGATGCAAATCTCCCTGTTTTCAGCATTTCTTCCTGGCTATGCCAGGCTGTTGTTAGGAAGGGGATGGTCAAAATTTGGACACAAAACTTCAGAGCAAGGTGATCAAGTGGCTCTTCTACTGTGAGTTCACAGCTAGTTTGGCTCCACACTTCTGTGTTTCCAGAGGGTTTGGGAAATAACCAGCTTTGCATTCCAGGTGGAGGGTGTCAGCGAGACAAGGGAGCACAGTTTCCTTTGCAATATCCTGACTGCAGTAGGGGATTTGCTCTCATCAGTCACAGCCTGGGCTTCTGTCACTGCAAACTCCTCAAGACACCGTCAGGTCAGAGCAGAGAGGCACTTGGGTACACACAGCATCTTCAGTGGCTTGGAAAAATTCTGTGGCCCTATGCATGGTACGAGGATTTGCAAGGAATTTGGGGATTGACATGCTCCTGAAAATCTTATCAGTTCCACTGAGGGATTGGTTACATAATTCAGATAAATGCCAAGCTCTCTTCTCTGCATTTTCAGGATTAAATGTGTCTGTTCAGTCACAACAACTTTTTTCTGTATTTTTCCTTCAAGCTAATTGTTTCAAGTAAAGAAATCACTTGCTATCAAAGCAAAAAATCTTATTTTACTGATGAAAGTATAATTTCAATTTCCTGTTTGCTAGTTTTCCTTCTGTTATGGCTTTAAAATCTCCCCTTTTTTGGGAAAAACATTTCACACAGCACTAGAAGGAATACCGGTGATTTCCTGTGTTTAACCATGCTAGGGTAAGATGAAAATTTTCATCACAAAAATCACACTGCTTGTGAGGTAGGCTGGAGTTACTCTGTTTCAGATCAAGTATCTGGGAAGACAATAAATAAATAACTGGTACAGCTTTATTGCAGTCACCATGCAGCTACAGAGAGCATCATAGCTCCTTTTGCAATACCAGAGCGCAAAGATGTCAGTAAATAGCACATTCTGGACTGCTTTCAGCATGAAAAACTAACATTTCTGGTTTGCAGAGTCTCCCTGGAGACTCTGTGAGGGAAGCGCCCTTCCCAGATGGCATTCCCATGTGCCCTGGATGTGTTGTGCCTGGCCCTGGGCCACAGGACAATGGAAGAGCTTGCTGCTATGCAGCTGGGTGAACTTGCCCTTACCTAAAATAAGTTCTCATGGCAACATGCATTCTGTTTGCTTGATGAATGGAGTTGTTCTCCTGCAAGAAAATTGAATAATGCTCAGACAGCTGAGCTAATGGAACCTCTCCATGGATGGGGTCTGCATGACACACTGTGCCCTCGCCAGAGACCAGCTGAGTGCCACACAGGTGGGGCTCCCGATGTCTGAAGGGACACAGCCCCATCTCCACCATCCTCTCCTTTGCGGTTAAAAATTTAAATTATACCTCAATTATGCTTCCCAGCACCTGAGTGCCTTTCTGACTGGGATCATAATGAAGCAGCACCTCCTGGTGCACAGCAACATGCACATCCCTTGTGGGCACATCAGGCTGCTGCAGTCCTGGCTGGCTGCAAGCTGAGCCCTGAGAGCTCACCAAGAAACCAACTCTTCTCCTGGAGAGTTTGTCTACTGCCTCCATGCCTTCCATACTCTGGCAAAGCAAACTCCAAATTAATAGATAAAAATAATGTATTAAAAAAAAAAAAGTATGACTAATGTTTTCGTGATTTTTTTTTGTTTTAAGTATCTCTGGAAACCAAGAGAAAGTTGCCTTGGCAACATTGTTTTCCATTCCTCCTTTGCTCACTGTTTTCTTGTGTGCCTGTTTCTCTAGCTTACATTTCTGACAGTACACACAATAAATGCAGCTCTGGGAAGGAAATCAACATTCAGCCAAATAAAGGCCTTTTTTCCTTCTTACACCACCAGGGTGGAACAGTCCCATCTATGATTAACAGCAGTCAATTACAAAAGCTAGTTTAGAAATTTTCAAGACTGAAAATGTTCTGAATAGCTTCTGTAGGACAGACAACTCAGATTAAGTGGGAGGGCTAAGCACTGCTCTGAGCCTTTTTTTGACTGAGTATGAGCCCAAATGGAGCTATTACCTCTATGTAAATGCCAATTTTCATTAAGCAAACAGAAAGTAGTGTAGCAGCTATGAGGTAACTGGGATATAATTCAAGCTGACAGCTTTGAAATCTCTTCCCTTTGGTCAGATCTCATTGAATTTGGCAAATGGATTCAAGAGCTGTGAACTTGCAGGTGAACAGCAAGAAAAAAACTCATTATGTCCTCTTGCTTCCCCCCAACATAAACTATACAAAAATGGTAGGATAGTTTTTAGAAAGACCAATCATCCCTGTTCAGGTTTCTTGAACTTTCTGTATGTGTTATGAAAAATTGGTTTAATAATATATAAAGGTAAAAAATATAACTTAAATGTGACTAGAGAGCTTCTCAAAACCCACTCTCTACACAGTGTTGTCTTCTCCATCACACCTCATGGAATACATTGACTTCCAACCAATTCAAAATTAATATTTATGACCATAACACTATATTTTTAACACATTTACAGAGGTGTTTTAGTTAAAAGGTCCACTTTGTCTTCTTCTCAACAAGCCTCTCATCTGTAAGTTTGCAATCCACTCACCCTGCTAGGCAAGGTGCAGAGGAGCTTCAAGAGGACAGAGCACCTGACAGGAGGTGCCACAAAAGCTGTGTCCCTTCCAAGACTTTGGCCCAACAACCTGTGCTTCACAATATGGGGACAAGTTATTTGCACAAAGCTTAGAGCTGCTCCAAGGCTCTGTGCTGATATGTGACCTGGCAGCTGAAATGTCTTCCAGGTTCATGTCTTTCCATGTCAGGAGATGGATTGCCTTTAACAACTTCAGGGCTTTATCCTTCTTCCCTTGATGTAGCCCATGTTTCAAAGTTCAAAAACATTTATTGCTCTCTGTAATTACTTACCAAGAGGCAACTGACAGCGTGTTGACATAATTTTGCCAGAATTAAAACCTTTAGATTTTCTGAGAAAACACTTAAAACCTTAGTTATTGCTTAGAGATTACCCAGACTGCCAAATATCCCAGGGTTTCATATATCTAAAACTCTATTTTATACAAAGTTTAAGGTGTTGAGTTTCTTTGCCTTGAAATTTTCCAATACATCCGTGTGACCTTGCCTCGGGGAAAGAAAAAGAAACAGAAAGTTAATTCAAAACAGCCTCAGTCAGCACAGATATGTTCATTTCCCTGCTTCCTTTAGCATTGACAGGTCTGGCAAAGTTCTCCACTAGAGCAAATAGAGTCATCACAGGATCTCATTTGTGATGCATGGCTCCAGATTTACTGTAGTAGCTGTTAGGAGCAGATAATCGGAGTGTTTCTGTCTAGAGAGAGAGCTTGTGCTTCTCCTGTGATGGACTTTGCTATTACAGCACCAAGCTGCAGCCCGAGGTGGGGACAGACTGATGGATACAGGTC
Organism: Orthonyx spaldingii; assembly: GCA_013397795.1. Taxonomy (NCBI): domain Eukaryota; kingdom Metazoa; phylum Chordata; class Aves; order Passeriformes; family Orthonychidae; genus Orthonyx; species Orthonyx spaldingii. The sequence continues at coordinate 295,721 of VZTJ01001740.1, read as the reverse complement.
TGGAGCCCAGCTCCCACCTGAGACCAGCAATTCTCTCTTCCATTACTTGGGTCCCACCAGCTACTTGATGGGAAATTCCCCTCAGAGATAGGCACAGCCCCTTGGGCTAAACTCTAGCACGAACAGAAGTGCAATTTGCCTTCGAGAAAGGCAGGATTGTGCATATCAGGGGGCATATCTAGGACAGATCAAACTAGCAAGACAGGACCTTAGTCAGACCAGTAACAAGAAAGACCATAGGGATGCACATGTAGGTGGACAGGAGCAGATTCAAAACATGATGGAGGAAAAAAATGGTGCTGGACAGGAAAAACACATGGAGCCTGATGCCTGGTTTTACATTCACATTGCTGTGCCTCACCCTCTGACAACCCCTGAGGGACACTGGCTTTGACAGCTTTAACAGCAGACCTGCCACCACAAATTACCCTTGTTTTCCAGACAATGATCATCCTGAGAAATGCCTGTGGATCAAGAGACCCTCCCAGCACTCCTTGCTCCTGCTGGGGTATGGATGTTCTATTCCTGAGTGCCATTGAGCTGGTGAGTTATTGAGTTACCAGACCACTTGTGAACACACTCAGTCGAGATTTCTAGCTCATCCCCCTGCTGCTCAGATTAATTGGCACTTTTGGAGCTGTTTGCTGTGAGAGTTTTGTCATCCTTGATTCACTGTTAGCACTGCCTTCCTTACACTTTCAAATTACAGCTCAAAAATCTTCCAAAATAGTTGTTATAAATACGTCTTGAGCAACAGTGGTGGTTCAGCTTTCAATTAACACTCCTCACTACCCCAAAGCTGGCGGGGAATCTGCAGAAAGTCTTTGGAATGGGTCTTTGTATTTTATTTGCAAAATATCAGTGGGTCCTTCTGGTTGGCTTTGCAAAGCTCAAGGAGTAGATGTGGATGACTCAGAAGATATTCAACTCTCTGAGGAATCCTGTGGGTCACAAATGAAGCAGGCATAGTGGGGCATCAGAAGTGCCTGCCTTGGCAGAGTCAAGTATTAAGTGATTTGTACTGAAAAATTGGGGTTTCAGTTAAGTGTTGTTCTGCAAAAAAAAGTCTGGTTTTTAGCTTAACACATCGAGTCTTCAACCAAAGCCAAAGTCTAATATCTGAAAGCTAAATGAGAGCCAGAAGTTGGTAATAAAACATTGAGACTTGTTTTGGACAGACTGTACTATGACTTCATTTTAAACCAAGACCTCCTGAATCCCAAGAGGAAGGCAATTTGAATGCCTTATCCACTCAGAGTATAACAAATTGGGATGTTTTATACCTCCTTCAGCAGGTTTTTCTGCTTGAATATGGCTCCAGTTCCCACTGTAGCCACTCAGGAACCTTCTGTGAGAAAGCACTGCTGGGGCTTTTCATATAGTCAAAGGCGTCCACGTGCACTTCTTTCTATCATCTTCCTCCGAAGGTACAGGCACCAAGTCATCATGAAGACCCATCTTTTCCTCAAGAAAAAATTAGCTTTATCACCAGCCTTGTGGAGATCCCTTCTCCTTCCACTTTTACCTCAGCATCTTTGGTGACTGCGATGCCAATACTCCCAAAGTTTCAGAAAGTACTCACTAACATCATCTCCAAGACTGGCAAACCTGTGTGTTCACAAGCAGAACCAGAGTCTGAGGAGAGCTGAGGATCCATCACCTATCATGGATGTTTCCAGAATTAACATCCTGGTTGTTAGAACCTTTCCCATAGATGTTTCTGATCTTGTTCACCTTCAGGACTCATTAATTCTGTTCCTTTAGGAATGAATTACAATAGTACCCAAAAGTGCTGAAAAATGCATGTGTATGAAGCGTCTTTTTTTTTTTCCTATTTCTTCACTGATCCCAGAAGCAAAATATTAAACAAAGGCTGTGAAAATAAGATTGGGCTGCTCACTCAAGGAACCAAAAGCCATAGTCATCTGAAGGCTGCCCTGTACAAATTAGAAGTTGTCACTATGTGTCTCAGTCTGCTCAGATCTGCTTTCCCTGAAGTGTGAACACCCATTCCAATTAATTTCCCAGCTTGTGCAGCAGATGAAAACCCTAAATCAAGGCAAATGACTCTTAGCTCTTTGTATTGGATGTCTTTGCAACTTGATGGACCATAGCAAGAACTAGAGTGACTGCAAAATATATCTAGAACAAAAAATAAGCTTTCATGTGATGGGATTTCATGGGATTTATTATTCAATTTAGGTTATTTTCAATTTAGGTTGAAAAATTATTTGTTAGTTATGCATTTAGTCATAGCCCTCAGGAACTGAGATAATTCTGAACCCCTTAAAAAGTCACAGTTACCTTTTGTAAGTGTAAATTTACGTGCTCCAATATCAGTGCTGATCACTGTGCTATAAGAGGACATTTTTGTTGTCCTGCTGCTCCTCCTGGGAAAAAACCCTGGGACATTAGACAGTAACAGAATCTCAGGATGGGTCAGGTTGGAAGGGAGCACAGTGGGTCATCTGCTCCAACTTCCCTGCTCAGGCAGGGTCATCACAGAGCACATGGCACAGGGGTGTGTCCAGATGGTTCTTCAATATCCCCAGCGAGGGAGACTCCACACCCTCTCTGGGCAATCTGTCCCACTGCTCGGGCACTGCACAGGAAAGAAGTTATTCCTCATGTTCAGGTGGAACTACCATTAAGGCAAAAGATCCCGTTGGATAGTACCACAGCTGCTGTAGCTTAACTTCCAGGATGACATTTTCAACCTTTCTGGCAAAGCAGTTCAAATTTTATACTTTCAAATGCTTACAGCTCATTCTTGAGAACAAGGCAAAAAAGGGAGGAAAGGCCTGAATCGATCAAAAAAGATATTACTTTGCAATGTTTGAAACATATCCACTTAAGCAAAAATCCAGAATCAAGCAGTAATCTTTCTGTATGTTTTACAGCAATATTAATGAAATCACTAACATTTTTCACTCACTGCCACAGAATTGACTCCAAATCTCATCAAGGTGCAACATCTTGTCTCAATCATTGGACACTGAAACTGCACATGCAGAGAGCTTGGTTGCATAACTGGGGACTTTGAGCTAAACCTTAGTGTCAGTTTTTGGGGCTGACCTTTCTCAAAACAAGTCTGAAATTAAACCGCTGCCGAAAAAGAATAAAACTTCCTGGAGAAGGCAACACTCACCACCCTATCCATAGAGGTGGCCAAGCAGCACAGGAAAGCATTGCAAGCTACATTTTAGCAGTCAGGGAAGAGGCAGAGGAGACTACAACACCCTGAACACCGTGGGGAAATCAGAGATGGCAAACTCAAGATAAGCCTACTTAATTCAAAATGACACTATAGGAAAAAAAAATTAGTTCAAAGAGTAGAGAGGCCTGTTGAGAATTGGGAACAAGTTTGCAAAATTATTTTAAACAATGAGATTTCGTGCTTCTTAAAGGCTTCTCTAAAAGAAGTCGACACTTTGTTTAATTCGAAATAGGAAACCTACAAAGCTCACCCTTAAATATATTTAAAAGCTTTGTAAATGGATTATCTGAGCGCAGCAGGCACCATGCTTTTGGTAAGTGCAAGATGATATAAGCCTTAGGGAACTTTTGAAGATAGTTCATTCAATAATTCATTCACTTCCCTCTAATACTGTGTTGAAGAAACGTTAAACACTGGCCCTGCTTTAATAAGTGAATGATCACTCAAAATGTGGTTTCCTCATAGGATTAATTCAATTTGCTATCTTTCTCAAAGTAACCCTTTGCAAGGCAATATCAAGAGCAAGGCTCAGGAGCAAAGAACCATGCAGGCACCACCAGATAACTTACTGCCACACCAGCACCAGTTCTTCCTGAGCTGCAGATACCGAGTTTGAAGTGCAGATATTGCAGATGGTGACACATTTTCACATCTTGGCACAACATCTGAGGCACTCTTCTAGACCTGATTACTTGATACAGGCAGCTTCCTGCATAGGAGGGAAGGCTTTCAAAAATATTTCAAGATTTTATTTTAGGAAGCACTTGAGCGATCCTAGGCAAAATTCAAGGGAATTATATCAGCTGCAGGGAAACAGGAATTTGAGGAGAGGACATGCCATTGTGTCAAGTTTGCAAGTCCCAGCAGAACCCCTTGAAGAAGACAGCAGAGGAAGGGCAGGAAAGCATCCCATGTTCCTGCTCTGGGAAAAGGTATGATGTGTACATCACAGCTGGAAAAAGGTACGTGCACATGCTCTGCAAAATGCCATTAAAAAGAGAAGACTGATACTTAGTTTGTAAAGTATTTCCAGAACACTTCTCAAGTGTGCCAAAAAAAAAAAAAAAAGCAATTCCACAACACAAGCCTATTTTGAGTCCTTTGAAATGATAGGAGCCATTAAATAAACCAATGCAGATTATTCAATAATCCAAAAGTCTCTTTCTTTATGGGCAACAAGCAAATTTTCCAATTTTCAAGAAAATTAGGGAAGCACTCAATTTTATACAGCAAAGCTTAAAATCTGACTTTATTTGGGATTAACTGTTTTGAAAAAGTTGTGTTTCTGTTCATTTAGTGGGACTTCTCTTCAACTCCCCGAAATGAGCAGAGAAGCCGCACAGGAAAAGAGGGGTGGCTGGTATGCAGTGGAGGAAACAAAGTGTGAAGGATTTGAGGATGTTGCAGGAGGAGTTGTTCCCTAATGTTTGGAGGCTGCTGCTTTCTCACTCTCTGCATAGCGTGGTGCCCTTGGCATGGTTCTTCTTTCACTTCCACATCCCACACAGAGCATTTCCAGCCTTGCACATCTGACCAGGCCACGCCTCTTTTAATTGCCTAGACATCACATTTTGGCTGGGCTGAAACTGTTTGAAAAACATGATCCACCCCAAAGGCACTGGGGGCCTTTCCTGAACATATTCAAAAGAACTGCTGCTGTTCCTGGGTATGCTCTGGCTTAAAAAGAGTTTACGTATCTTGATTGTTAAACTGGTATAAATATATTCTTAGGTCTGGAAAACTACTCAACCAGGCTGTGTTCTCATGCCTTTGCCCTCTACCTCCAAATGCTCTTCTGAGAAGCAAGTCACCTCTTACCACTTTCTGCACAGCCCTGTGGACAGTGAATACTCACTGCTTTAAATCCTTGGAGCACATCCTCTGTCTTTCGGTGTCATGTGACCTTTTGAACACTGCATTGCATTTAAAGACCGTATTTCTGTGTGAAAATAAGATTAGAAATCATAAGAAGTAAATTAGACAAGAAATTAGACACCAGTCTGTGCTAGTGAATTATCACACCTGCTTGGGTAGATCCAACAAAGCTCCTGAAGACATCAGTGCCACCCAAAAACTACAATTTAGCTCAGCCTTTCCTTCCTGTAGACAGTCTTCAGAACTGAAGGCAAAAGACTGAAAGAATAGTTAAGCCATGTGTTGTGTGGCACACATTCCCTGAGATCTGCTCCCAGGCATTTCACAGAATCCCTGTGCAGACTCCAACATACATAAATTAAGAACTATTAAGAAGTGTTGTGGGATGTTCACAAAGGAACAGTTTTGATGTCCAAGTCGAACTTTATGTGAGTGGGTGCTTATGGGTACATTTCTTTTCCAGTGTCAGAAAGCCCAATACTACTTTTTTCTTAGGACCTATTTTAGCTTAGCTTTGACAACTCCATTATCAATGTAGTTCTGATGATCTCAGCTGAATAAGGTTTGCTGTTAAGGTTGGGATGTTCTTTATTTGTATGGTCTGTGGATCATTTGGAAGCAGGAGTACTGCTGTCTTCATGCCAACCCTTTATCCTGCACAGCTTCCACCCCAACTTGAGAAGTCATTTATGAAAATTTGCAGAATCATTGAGTAGCTCAGCCCCAAGAGTACCAAGTCCAACTCTCTGCTCAAAGCAGGAGAACTTCAAACCAGACTGGTTGATCACGCCCTTGTCAAGTTTTGAAAATATCCAATGGTTACCATTTCCTTCTCTTCCTGCTTTTCCCCCTTGTTTTGTTTGAATGCAGGAAATTCTCAGGCAATTCCTCACTAATGCAGTGCAACTAAGCAGAACAGGCAGTTAAATCCCAGCCTGTAAATCACTGACTCCGCAAAAAGTGCTGATTCATTTGTAATTAGTCATAATGCTCCCATTTCTCAATTTCTAGGATTATTTACAATTATCGAAATGGATATTAAGGAAAAAGTGTCCAATCTGGTTTTCAGTAGAGTAATGGCAGTATTCCAAGATAATTCTGTATGTGTCAGGTAAGTTTCCAATACCAGAACAAAAACACAAGTTAAAGAAATTCCTTAATAATTATTGCAATAATATAAATAACTGTGCCACACAGCTTTTGCCGTGCACTAAGGAAAGCTCCAGGAATTCTCAGTATCAGGCTACAACTCAACACTTTGGTGATAAGACACAATTTTCCTATCTGTTATATCTGTCCTTTCTAACACCTGAACTCAGAGGGGTGATCCAAAGACAACAAATTCCAGCACAGTTTACTTTGCTGAGTTTGGCATAACATTAATGAGAAACATCAGCATTCAAATAAAGTCAATGATTAGAGCTGTACACACAACAGCAAGAAATCTGAGCATTAAAGCCATATTCTTCTGACTCAGTTTCCAATGACAAATCCCAAATGCACTGGTCCTACAGTGACTGTCCCTTTTTATCCCACAGGGAAGAGCCAGAGCTTTGTGGTCTGAATCAAAAGAAAGTGCAGCTTTATAAAACCACAGAACCATACAATGGTTTGAGTTGGAAGGGACCTTAAAGATCATCAAGTTCCAACTCCTCTGCCATGGGCAGGAGCATCTTGCACTAGACCTGCTTGCTCAAAGTCCTCCAGGAACATCTCCAGAGATAGGGCATCCACAGCTGCTCTGGGCAACCTGTGCCAGTGCCTCACCACCCTCACAGTGAAGAATTTCCTTCCCATCATCCAATCTGAACCTGTTCTCTTTCAGCTAAAGCCATTATCTCTGGTCCTACAGGCCTTTGCCTTCAGCGCAAGCAGGTACAACTCAGCCCCTTCCCTTTTAGTATTAGTCTCTGCTCAGGAATTTTGGCCATAGATGGTCAGTGATCAGCTGTAATCACAGAAAAGGAAGCTGTGAACACAGTGAATGATGAGCTAGCAATTGTAGCAGATGCTCCTAAAACCCTGGATGCATCAAGCAAGACAGGCTGCGTAAGTGGTCCCCACCCTTACTGGTTAGAGGTGTAACTCTCACCAGAAGACAGTGGGTACTAACGTGCTCTTTATTCCACTGGGCTAAATGGAAACAGAAACTGATGCTGTCTTTTTGGGGTTTGGGGTTTTTTTGTTTCCCTCCACCCCAGCAGCTGGTAATGTCAGAGTAACAGATAAATCTACAGTGTCTGGCACCTTCAAAACTACCTGGCATGTCTTGCTGGAGTCAGAGAAAGCTGTTGCAAGGCCAGTACTTGGTAAAAGGGTAAATTTTGGTGGCCTACATTGCATTGCTTTTTTTTGATGTACACGAGTTTCTTGAGGGTTTAGAATAAAAAAAGGGCTCCTATTTTCTGTGTACACCTTGGCCTTCTCTGTTACTGACCCATGCTAGTTCAAATCCTGAAGCACTGCAGCTCCAAACATATGAGGAGATGGAAATCATGTAAAATCTTTGTTCCATCATTTGGATAAAGTTGTTACAATAATCCATACTGGCAAGAAAAATCTAGCAAGTTTACCAAAGGGCACAGATCTGGGAAATACTCCAGCTAGCTCACGAATGATGTATGTTTGTGTTCAGAGACGGCAGCATGACAAAGTATCAGGTTAAATGTGGTATTTGAGAGAGAAAAATCTTACAGTGACAAGACAAAGAAAATGCAGCCATTAAACCATCCCCCTGCATGGACAGGGACAGGGCACAGCATCTTTCACCTCCCACTGAACCTTTCACCCATCAGTGGAAGAAAAACCTTCCTGGTTTTTATGAAGAAAGAGCATGGCTTCTGTCTGCCACGGGCAACCCAAGGAATCTCGCCCACCGAGCTTCCCTCCAGCAGAGGGGAGTGCAGCCTGTACAGCATGAGCTGTCAGAAACTCCAGGAAAAGGAAAGAGCTTGGCATTTTCACCAAGCCTGTAATGATGATTTCATCTTGCGCAAATATCAGTAAAAAGCACCGTATTCCTTCTCATGTAACTCGGAGCTGCAGGAAAAGCAGGCTGAGGTCAGTCAGCTTTCAGAGGTAGTGGAGTTTGGAAGAAAGGTGGTGATAAATGAGAATATTGCTAAAGATCAGTTCCCTGCTCACAAGGATTTGCAAAGAATTGGTCCCGTATTTTGTTTACAGCACCAAGTGAACACTAAAATACATTTATAAACTTGTTTTCTCAGTCAGACCCACAGTTCAAGCTGACTCTGCCCATTTTACTTTTCAATAAAGTATCTGCTCTCAGCTCTTTCACTTAGACAAGTTTTTAGTGAGTTTTTATGTGTGAACTGTAATGGATTCACATTTTCCTTGTTGATACTGCTAAGCATGTTCGAGAACATTTTCTCTTCCTCTAAAAAGATACTATGCAGCAAAATATACCTTCACTTCCAGCCTTTGGGATAAGCAGGTAAGCCCATTTGTCACAGCACAACCTTCTGAGGGAGTAATAATCCACATCAATGTGGTTGAGGTCACTGCTAAAAGTTGTGCAGGACAAAAGCCAGACAAGACTGAGATAGTCAGGCACACACTTGCATGAATTTTCTTGCAATTTTCATCTCAAAAATTGATTTTCAAAATGCATTTGCTTCAGTATTGAGCTATATTGTCTCGTTATTGCTGTTTCAAGATCACATCTGTCCATATCAATCACCATAATTGCTGTACTGTAAAGAAAGTCTATTAGAATTATGTCTGCAAAGATTTCACAATTCAGTGCTAGAAAGAGCCTGGACCATTAACAAAGTGTAAGAGTAATCTAAAATCCTAATGTATCTTGGAGTGATTGTCTTTGCCCTTGGACACATTTCACCTGCTACCTCCAAAGGGGAAGTGAGGAATCCTTTCCCTCATGCTATGAGATTATGCTCTCATTTAAAGTCTTTTTTTCTATCTACCACACAGCATCATGCGTTGGTCCTGCCCTGTCCATTTCCTGACCTGGACTCACCTCTCTGCTTCACTTGCTCAGTAGAGACTGAGTAAATCCGTTTGTTCCCAAGGGAATGCAGTGTCAGCAGATTTAGACACCAGCTATGTTAACTTTAGTTTCATTTTGCTCAGGAGAACTGGCATCTGATCCAGTGCATAAATATGTTTGCCAGACTTCTTCACTGATGAGGGTAAGAGGAATTGATAGCGCTCATAAGAAATATATGTCAGAAAGGCAAGGATGTTATTAATATGGAAAACGTGGTAAAAGTAAGAAGCCATATGGAAGAGTTACCAGGCAGAAATCAGTCCATCAACAGAAAAGCAGAAACAACACAATTTGTTTCTCTGTCTTCAGGCACACGACTTGATAGTAAATTACTGTACCATGAAGATAAGAGATATTTAGATATTCTAAAAGTGTTTACCCTTTCTTATGTCTAGAGCATCTTTTAATTTTGTTTATTTCTAACACATCTTATGGAAACAGGTGCTATGGTCCCTGGCATCTCTCCCAGTTCAAAGTATTAATAAAAAAGGCCCCAGAAATGAATCTGCAAGTCTGTCCTTCACTAAGTCACCACCTCCCGTATGTATTTGTTTGGGTTTTTTTAATAAAACATTTATTTTGTCACATGAATACACCTGTTTTCACCACACCACCAAGGTGATATTATTCCCAATTTATCAAATGAAAGCTGTAATAGGCATTTGGCTCCAGAGAATGAAATAGGGATTAAGGATTTCCTTTCAGGTTAACAGAGAAAAAACACATTTGAAGTGGCACAGGCTCACATGCCTTGTCTCCTCTTATTTGATCTCTGTCTCTGATATTTTGGTTCATTCTCTATTCGCAACCTCCCTCCCAACTAGCCTGGGTAAACCAGTCTTCCTCTACCCATATGCCCTTTTCCCAGCTCTCTCCTCAGCTTCACCTCAAAGCCAGACCCTTCATTTGTTTCCCAAATCCTCTACTCAGCCTTTCCCAGCCTCTTCCCCACCTGTATCCCCACCCTGTGCAATACAGCCTCCCTTTCCCTGGGGGTCTGCTGGGAATTTGGTACCCCTACCTCCAGTACCCACGCTCATGGTCAGTAAAAGGATGTGCTACCTGTCCCCCTAACCAGGCTTGTACTGAGAAACACCACCTTTTAAAAGTCTGGTAGATATACAGCGGCAAAATTGTCCCTGTAAAGCAAAGGCATAACATAAACAATGCAAGTTTTTTTCCTTTCCACCAAATGGGCAAACAGCAAACAGGTTTGCTTTGCAAGTGAAGCAGTTCATAAAACAGATCAAAGCACTCCCTGAATCTTAGCAATAGTACGGATCTTTTCTGAGTAACACATCCCATGGAGAGAGCTCTTTGCAGGGGCTGCACCAGCCAAAACAGGATTAGCAAGTGGTAGAAATAAAAAGAAATTTTCACACTTTCACTCTAGCAGTGAAAGCAGTCACTGCTAGAGTAACTCAAAATGTGCAAAGTGCTTTCACTATAAAAGATACCCAGACTGAGGAAAAAAATATATGGGATGGGATCCTATGCCACCAAAATGCTACCACTTCTGAGAACAAGCAATGAAACTGTTAAAAAACGTTTCACATTCTTGTTCCAAGTCATTCAGGGGCACACAGAAAATGCTGACTGCAAGACACCTTGTACTTGGGCTCTGGAGATTATGTAGAACAGATTTATTGTCTCAAATATACTGCAGAATCTGTCACCTGTCCTTGTATGCTACACCGTTATTATCCTTTGGAGGAATTAAAATGGAGAGTCCAACCAAAACAGAGATCCCCATGCTCATTTCTGTAAATTCGTACAGTGACACAGCCTGAAAACTCAGTGGCAGGGAGGAAAATACACAGGGCCAAAAGTTATTCTTCAAGAAGATATATAAACCAGGCAGGGTCATTACACCTCTGTCTGCATTTTGTGTTATCACATGCAGGGCACAAATTCTAGGGGAGACACACAAACACGTCTCCCTTGCCATATTTGCCCAGCATATTGGCCATAGTGTAGGCTGTAGGAGTTATAATCCTGTTAAACAGCCTTTGACAGATCATCTCTGGAAAAGTTTTCTAATTATGCTTTTAAGTTTTCTCTCATTTGGATCTTTATTTTGTGCAGCATCTTCTGGAAGGGAGCACCACGGCTTCACTACACAACAAAGGATCCGTGCAAGAGGGTCTTTTCTTCAGTCTCTTTTAATATCGCTTTAAAAAATCTTTTGAGGTTTTTCAGTGGTGAGAAGCAGCAGCTACTGCTTCTCTGCTCTCACCCTTATTTAAGAAGGACTTGATCACAGCCCTTTCAGTTGTTTTGTTTCCACTTGGATTTAAACTCTTCCTAAAGAGCATTCACCCATACCTGGATGTCCAGATCCCTTCTTCCTGTCCCTCCACCGCTTACATGGAATCCTCTGAGACAGAGTGTACAAGGCTTCATGCCATGTGCAAGTCTGAGGCACATGTGGGGTTTATGCAGTAGGATAACAATGTCACCTGGTTTCTCTGGATATCTTTCCTAATAGTTACTCACATCCCATTTTCAATTTTGACTATGCTGAGCTGCAAATCGACTTTTTCGCAATGATTTACACAGCCCCACAAATCATCAGATCCTGTTTGTAATTGGTACATGATCCTTTAGAGACAAATACCATATATGCTTTTTGAAGGCTCCCCCGCATGCACAGATATAATTTTACAGTTAAACAAAATTAATTTTATTGGCAAGTTCATTTTTTCTGAAGCTTCTAACTTAGTTTAGATCATGCAGAACAGGCCTGTGTCAGCAGCAAGCTTGGCCATATTTTCCTGGATCCCATGTAGGAGATTCCACAGGGAAGTTCTCTCCATTGAGAAAGCAAACATTTATTCCTCCTTTACCTTTTAAAACATTTGTTAATATACTTTCCTATACAGCTCCATTTCTTATTTGTGTCTCCCCTCTAATTCTTTTCTTTCTCATGATTTCTTATGAACGTGCTTGGCAGATCTCATCCCCTGCACCACCCAGTGCCACCACCAAGTCTGCAGAACATTTCTGAGGACTCTGCAGCCTTTAGAGATTTATTTACCAGCCTAATGTAACTCCATCTAATTTTTCTCCCTCTACCATATAGCATGGATGCCGATTTAGCAGCCTGACAATCATTAAAATCTTTCAGAACACTGCTCAAATTACTAGTTATCCAAGTTTTCTTCTTAGGTAGGACATGAAAGATCTCATCAGTTTAATCAATGAAAGCTTCTGTCACCCAGCATCTACCCTTCCGTGCTCTCACAGGGAAGGGAAAATTTTAAAACGCCTCAAAAAAAAAAGCTGGAGTTCTTAATTTAGGCGGAGGGAGGAAAAAAATCATACCATAAAAGTTTATGAGGGAACAGCAAATGAAGGGGCTGCTCTGGAGAACATATGTTCGTTCTGCAGAGACACCCCAGCTGACGCCAACTGAGCACCGGCTGCTCCCATGCTTATCTTAGCTCCCGTTGACTCAGTTCCAGGCAGAGAGGAAACCTTAGCAGGATCACGCTGCAGTTTAACTCTGCAGTGGGGCTGGAATTATTAAGAATCTCTCACTGCTTCCAGATACAATGGAAGCACAGACTTAAAAATACTGGGATATTTTAAAAACAGAATTCTTACACTTCTGGCAGCCCCAAGAGCTTAGACCATAAAGAATAACTATATGAGCTTGAAAAGAACAAGTTTAATCTAGAAGACCTAGCTACAGTTTAAGTTAAGGCTAGAGTTAATTAAAACCACAATTCTGTTAAAAAAAAAAAGAAGTGTAGGAGTTTATGAGAATTTTTTAATTGTCTTACTAAGTCCACGTCAGAAGATACCACATCTCCTAATCTGAACTGGCAAACCTGGCGCTGGAGAAGAAAATATGTTATGTTATCATTTAGGTTTCTAGGAGGATTATCCCATGGCTATAAACATGCAGGACTGTTGACCAGGGCTGATTGTGAGGAGTGGACAGGCAGGTAAGGTGGGCCATTTCTAAACCAAGGGTTAATTTTGCAAAGAGGTTTTGTAAATCAGCGTCACCTTCATTAGTGGAAACAACACACCCAGGGAAAGGGAGGGCAGGACACTTGAATGAGAACCCATTGATCCAAAAGCCTCAGTTAAAAGGCTTTTCAGGTGCTGTGAACAGGGCGTGGATACCCATGGTCTACAGTAAAAGAGAAAACCTATTGGTATCAGGGAAGCCCAGGCATTTTTCTGAAACTTTTACACTCTCTTGGAGATGTCCAAGCCCCTCCCCCCCCCCACCCTATCCCTGTCATGGGGAGGATGCCTGGGCAGTGGAACACCCCAAAAATGAGAATAGGCATTGCCTGTGCAGGATTGGGATGGTCTGGGGCTGTATCAAACTATTTCCCATGTGACTTCTTGGAGTTCATGATGGATACAATATTTTTCATGTGCTTGTAAACATGCCTCAGCCAGCTACTTCCAGCTGTGGGTTGTATCCATCTCTTTGGAGAGAAGGGAGACTTTCATGCTACTTCGCAAATGTTATCACTGTCCTTGCCATAGGAGGGAGGGGAAAATAATGCCTCTCACTGCCCTTCCTCCCAAAATACAGCTGTCTAAAACCCTCCTCGGGCAGAGGCTCAGCACGGAAAATTTTAGCCCAGAGGTGAATGTCTTGGAAGGTTATGGGGAAATGAAAACAAACGTGATTGAATAGAAACTGACTTGTGACCTCAGTGCCAGTGGTTGCTACTACAGCCCAGAGCAGGGATTGCTTGTGACAGGTTGAAAGCAATCTTCCTCACACCACTCACAAAGATTAATTAAAGACCTTGGAAATTTTGATTCATAGATCATATATTCCTAACAAGGATGTATTTATTATTATACATCAGAAAACATCCATACAAATGAGACATTGCTCAACTAGAGCTGTCAGGTATTTATTTTTGCAGTCAATAGAAGTAATGTTATTAAACTATCCAAAGGCAGCCTTCAAAAGCAAGAAAAATAAATTCCAAATTGGTTTAAATGAATGAATTCATAGTAATCACAGCTGAAATATCAAGTGATCAATCTCTGTCTCCACTGCCTTCCAGTCCTGAATATTTAATTAGCAGAAGAAGAAACACAGTGCAAAGGTTAGGGTGTCTGTTGTGGAGGTAAATCTGTAGCCAGCCCACTCCCATGAAAGAAGCACTTGACTCTCTGCTCTGGCCTCCTGCTGGGTAAACAACAGTCATCAGTGCCAGAAAAGTTCCTCTATCAAACCTGTGGATTTTGGAAATACAGAGAATTACAGAAATGCAGAGGTGGGAAGGGACTGTGGTCAGGCTCAGACGAGGTTGCTCAGGACCATGTCTGGCTGAGGCTTGAGGGTTCCAGGCAGGGAGATCCTACAGCCTTTCTGGGTTTCCATGCCCATGTTTGAACATCCCCATAGGGAAAGAAGATTTCCTAGCATATCTTCCTATCTTCCTCTGGCTGCTGACATCATCCCCTTTTCTATGCCTCAGGAAGAGTGGGGATGTTTCTGACAGTACAAAAGGAAGCAGCAGGCAAATTCAGCTCCCTTCTTCTTTCTGCCCTCCAACTGAGAGTGAGGCAAACAGGGGATAGATTTTAACCAGATATAAGGAAGACATTTTAGAGGGAAATTGTGGATGTACCATCCTGGAAGTGTCTGGAAGTGTTCAAGGCCAGGTTGGACAGAGCTTTGAGCAGCCTGGTCTAGTAATGCATGGTGCCCATGCCCATGGCAGAGGATTTGGAACTGGATGATCTCTAAGGTCCCTTCTAATCCAAACCATTCTGTGCTTCTCTGATTCTATTATTTTGGGCAGATAATCTTGAGGAAGGGGAAAAAAAAATGAGGACACTTAATCATTGATGGGACATGCTGTGTAGGACTGCTGCTCTGCCAGCCTGGAGCTTGCTTTCAGACCCCTGAGGACATGCAGGAAATTATTAATGATTACCTAGTAATTATTTTAATTGCATATTAAATCTGTCCTGTGTTGTATGAACTGCATTAACAGCATTAAGTAACAGTGTGTGAAGTATAAGCAGTAATACCTAGCAATGAGAAATTCTGCTTTCTCCTCTGCCTTCCTTTCTCTTTCCAGGGAGGTGGTAAAGAAGGAAGCCACTCATGGAGGCTGAAGGTAGAAAAAGAGAATTTTGGGTTGCCCCAGAGCTGTGCACTTGCAGTTTTATGGCCCCAGTACTCGCAGTGTGAGCCATTTCATGCGTTTTGGAAGGAAATGATACTTTAGGCTTTGTATTTCTGTTTTATAGGCCATGAAATACTTTCTGAAATGTTTCACCCTTGACAGGTTTATGGACAAATAGATATCTTTCTTTCATATTTAGTCATGTTCATGCACAAATTACCTAATTCCAGTCACACTAACACTGACATTACACCCTTCCATTGCCCTCTGGGTTTGAATATTTATCTACTCCAGTTTGTTCTGTTGCAACAGGGAGGTGCGAAGAGCTGCCCTTCTTCTCCAGCCTCCACAACGGAAGCTGCAGCCTTCAGCAAGGCTTACACATATCCAGGAGAGTCTGGAGGACAGCTCCTTCCACTGGGAGACCAAGGAAGGGCATCAGCCTTGTCACCTCTGGCCTCCTGTCCTTACCCTGCAGGTCACAGGGAGCCCTGGTATATCTATGGACCACACGAGACTGACAACACCAGGCAGAGACTCTGAATCTCTTCAGCAGGCAACAGGATCTGGCATGAGGGGCCCTGCAGCAAGCAATGGGCAGCCAGCAGTTCTTCCAGCACAGGCATGGGCCAGGTTTTCTGCTTCTGCACTGCCTTCCGGGAGCCAAAGATGCAAGAGCCCGGCCAGATGACAGCGTCAGAGGGACACCACTGGCACGCTGAGGAAAGTAAGGCGGGAAAACGTGAGGGATCAGGACTATCCCACTGAGGTGTCACCCGCTCTGACTGTGAACATCCCTGACTTTGTCAAGCTAGCACGGAGCTAGTGGATAACAGTGGCTTCGGATCAAAATGCATTTCCCCAGTGAAAACACTTTTGCTGAATTTAGACTCTTTAATTTCAGCAATACTCATCAGTGGCTCTTCATCCTGATTACAATGTTCATCTCCAAAAGCACTATTTCCACAGAAGTGCTGATTAATGTTATCACACCAACAAGGTTTCAGAAACGAAAACACTCTGGAGAAAAGTTGTCAAAATCCCATCTCCTCAACATGACTGCAGATGCAAGGGAGCCCCTGAACTACAGGATGGGAACTCCTTCCAAATCGCAGAGGGCTAAAAATTATCTCTGTGATTCTCAGGATGACAGACATCTTCAGGCAAAATTCTGTGACCAAGTTTTCTCCAGATAAAGCACCGCTTTTATCCTGGCAGCTCCACTGGCCTGGGTGAATCTGGTCATGGTTTCACAGCAGGGGAAGAAGTCAAAAGATGGGATTTCCTTTCTATTCAGAACAAAGGAGTACCAGGCCATAAGAAAACTGTCGAGATGAGAAATTTCTGAAATTCACAATATGCAGCCATTGAGGGCTCCAAAATCCCCTCTGCCTGCAGGACGACCGGCAGAGCTATGCTAGTGACATTCAGTTGTGGCTGAACCAGACCTTCCTCTGGGTGATTTTCCGTGACTGGAAGTGTGAAGCTCCATTCTTTCTGCCTTTCTCTTGCCTTCATCCATCATAAGACTGTGAACATTTTGAAACCTTCAACTGTTGTGTTACTACACTTCTGTCATGTTTGCTTCTGTTTTCTGGGACAGGTGCTGTTTCTTTTTTGCCATAGCAGTTTTGCCATGTGCTTCACTAGTGAGAAAAATAACTGCTTCCCCTAACTGCATTTTTATAGCTAGAACCCAGCAGAATCAGACGTTTCTGTTCTAAGTGCCTCCATGCCTCCAGTGACAGACAGAAGTTGTCCCTTCAACCCAAAGAGACACAACAGCAGAAAACAAAGTTGTATCATTTCTCTTTAGCGTAGAAATGAACCAGAGCAGAGAAAGATCAAACAAAATAACCAGTTTCTGCTTGCAGACTACGGTTCCAGACTCTAATGTACCAGGCATCTGTGAAGAAATGGGTTGGTTTCCATAGGAAAACCCTTTCCCTGCACTGCCCTTATGTGCTCGCTGTATAAAGCAACTGGAATTCAGGATCAGCCAAGGGCTGAGGTTATGAGCTAAGCAGGGTTTGTAGGACTAAGCCAGCAATTCAGCATGAAGGCCATGCAGAGTAGAACCTTCATCTTCCCACTTTTTGCAGGTTGAGAATGATTTTTTTTAATTAGCCAGACTCATACAAATTAGACAAATTAGAGAGATGGGCAATCACGAACTATATGAAGTTTAACAAGGGCAAGTGGTGGGTTTTGTGCCTGGGGTGGTGCAACCCTGAATGTACAGCCTGGGGAATGAGAGGCTGGAGAGCAGTGCTGTGGAAAGGGAGGGGATTGTCCCGCTCTGCTCTGCCCTGGGACAGCTTCACTTCGAGTGCTGGGGGCAGTTTTGGGCACCACAAACATAAGAAAGAGATGAAGCTATTAGAGAGTGTCCAAAGGAGGCCACGAGGATGGTGAAGGGTCTGGAGGGGAAGCCATATGAGGAGCAGCTGAGGTCACTTGGTCTGTTCAGCCTGGAGAAGAAGAGGCTGAGGGGAGACCTCATTGGGGTCTTTAACATCCTCACTGGAGTGAGTGGAGGGGCAGGTACTGATTTCTTCTCTCTGGTGACCAGTGACAGGACCTGAGGGAATGGCCTGAAGCTGTGTCAGGGGAGGGTTAGGTTGGGTATCAGGAAAAGCTTCTTCACCCAGAGGATGGTTGGGCACTGGACAGGCTCTCCAGGGCAGTGGTCACAGCACCAAGCCTGGCAGAGTCCAAGAAGTGTTTGGACAATGCTCTCAGGCACAGGGTGTGGCTCTTGGGGTGTCCTGTGCAGGGCCAGGAGTTGGACTCAATGATCCTGATGGGTCCCGTCCAACTCAACATATTCTATGATCCTATGAATTTAAGAGAACAGAGTGATGTTTGGGCAGCATGCAAGAGCATCAGAGAGGAGGAAGGTGAAGCAGTGGCTTAGACCACAGTGGTGGTTAGGGAAGAAAAAAAAGTCTGGTGATTCTCCCCAGGTCCCTCAGGGACAACTGGACAAAATTCCTGTGCACTGTAAAACCAGCAGCTCCTGTTTGCCAGGATTCACTGCAGGTATGAATTTCACTCCTAGGCTCATCTTTTGATGGCGTGCTTGGAGATTTCTCTTGATGTTCACGATGAGAAAATGAGAAACAAAGGGACTGTTTAATGCAGAATGTTCCCTCGCTGGTAACCAAGTGTGCTGTCCCTTACAGACTGTTTGTCTCTGTTTGTGCTATTGTACCAGGGTTTCTTGGCTTCCCTCGCATAGTTTCCGTGGTGCGTTGGGTGCTTTTGAAGCAGATTGTGTTACATAAAGCAGCTCATTTTAATGGCGTGTGAATTGTGCCACCGTCTCCCTGCCCTCTGCTCCAGGCGCACGGCAGCGATGTGATGTGTAAGAGAGATGATGCGCCCGCCACAGTCAGCTCCCTGCGGACTCAGAGGGCTTTTATCAGGCAAATGACGGTGCTATCAGCACCGGGCCTGATCCTGATCAGGTGTAAATGGCTGCAGCCGCTCTTGTCAGGTCCCGTTAGGCAAACAAACCAAAAAAAAAAAAAAAAGGAAAAAAAGGAAAAAGGCAGGAGGAGGATTTTTTTTCTTCTTTCTTGGCAACCAGTAGTTCATTTTTTTCCAGCTGTGGTTTTCGAGTTTTAGATGACAACCTAAATATTTTCACTGAAAGCAAAACTCTCAGGGAAACCCTGTCTCTTTTATTTTTTTTTTTCAAAGGCAAAACTTTCAACAAAATTGTTGAGCACATCCAGTGTTAAAGCATCATCTGGATCCCCTGCTTGTTTCTGCTGGCTAGGAGTCTGGCCTGTTGAGACCTGAGGTTTCTAGCAGAGAATTTAAAAATTGTCATTTCTGTGACGTTTTAAATAAACGTAGGCAGCTGTCTGAGCCATACATCTACCCTAGCCAAAATATTGTTCATTCCAAGTGGATTTGCTCCATTATAAGTTGCCTACAAATAATTTTTAAAAGTGACAGTGTTTCTTAAATTATCTTAGCTCTTTAAATATTGAAATGCATCAAATATTAATGCTTGGCAATTCAGAGTATCCTTAGTCCTGGTTCCTGCAATATTCTGATCAGCATTAGAGCCACGTTCTGCCAGCTCTGAGATCAGCAGAGTTGGTCCCAGCTAAGGGAAGGGTCATGGCCACCACTCCCACAAGCTGGTGCCCAGCCCCAGGAGTGTTCTTTGCATAAGGGAGAAGTGGGAGGCCAAAGAGCTGGGCTGGTTTCAGCAGCAGTGGAGCCAAGGAGTGAGCAGGCACAAGCAGAGCCAGGAGCAAACACAGACTGGTGCATCCACCACCCAAGTATGCTGCTGCTGGCATGTCTGGTCCCCAAGTGCTGCAGTGCAGGTCTGGTACCACCAGATCCATTCTCGGAGGCTTTTCAATTCCAGTTTGGCCACAGAACCCTCAAAGTTACATGCAAATTGAAGCTCATGAAGGTGTTTCTGAATTTAGGAATATCACACTGCTGTGGTCCTCATCTCTTCAGCCGCAGAGGCAGCTCTGTCAGAAGACAGGGAAGTGTGAGATGAAAAAAAAAGCACTGCATGCGGATTTTGCATGTCACGGATGGAGAAGCTCCACCTGTACAAGCCCAAGTTCAAATGAACACAGATAATATCAGAGCAGCTCATCCTTTTCTCCCAGTAGAAATCCCAGAACAGAATTGAAGTCTTCTCTTTTATAAGCTGAGGAGAAGGTCTGACTCAGCTGCCCGAGGTATCTCATTTGGGAATGCAGATATGCCATTCTTCATGCACATTCCCAGGCTGGTGTCCAGTGGAAGGGAGCTGGGGAGATGAGACAGGCTCCCTGATTTCTATATTTACAACTCCCATCCAGGAAACAGGAATTTTCATGACTTGTCCATCAGCACGTTTTCTGCATGGCAGATTGCCCCAAACTCCAACCCTTAGCAGTGCCACAAGGCCAGCAGCCAAGCAGATAAATTGTCAGGGGATCAGCAAGAGGGTTTTGATGGATTCCCTCTTTCTTTACTCCCACCCCATCTCAGCTCACCCTGGGGCATTTGAGGCTCAGTAAAATCAACATGTTCTTCTGGAACATTTCAACTTTGATTAATCAGGAGAGTTTCTGACAGAAAAATGTTCCACTGGAAAATTTTTTGACCAGCACTAATTAGCATTTTTTCTATTAGCTTTGTCCTGAAGGCACAGTAATTGATGCCTTGGTGAACTAAACAATCACTAAGAATTGGACACTCCCCAGGTTCAAGGCATATTTGCTTACCCTAAACAGAAAAACTCTTATTCGCTTGCAAAGCTTTACATACTTAACACAAGGAAAGAATGACTGCCTGACTTTCTTGTGCTTTACCTGGGCACAGGCCCAACTGCATTTTAATAACTCTGCTTTTAAAAAAAGGGGGGGAAGTAGTGGATTTTCACTTGCAGAGCAGTGAGGTTCAAGCAACACTGGAGACAAGCCATGGATGTGGAATGAGAGCTGAACCACACTCAAAGAGCTTGAAGGTAGTCACAAGAAACAAGGCGAAGACAGAAAATGTCGCAGGTGCCTTAGGAGTTCAGATTTCCTTGCTATTCCTCTACCATATGGTTACATCCTAAACTGAATTTCTCACTGAACCACAGGATAATTAAGGTTGTGAGGGACCTCTGGAGGTCCAGCCCCTGCTCAGAGCTGGGCTGGCTTCCACATTAGATCAGGTTGCTCAGAGCTGTGTCCAGCTTTCCCAGCGCATAATGCTACATAAATGCACCCAAGCTATGCATCTGAATGTGTCGAAGCCTGCCCATCCATCCTTTCTCCCCAGAAAGCCTTCATTTTGGAACCCTGTGCAAGCCAAATGCAGAATGACAAGTCCCTGGCGGTCTTTGGGAAGCGGCTGCGAATGCTGGGCAGATGGTGCAGCTTTTGCTGCAGTGAGAATACAGCTACAGGGTCTCCCAGGAAAGCAGGCAGCTATATTTAAATCACTCTTACGAAATCCACATTGATATTCATAAAAGACACTTCAACACCTCTTTGGTGGCTCAAAACTGCAGCACACAGCATGGGGAAGAGCACACGTGTTTCTGAAGACCAAGGCCCTGTTTCATTTTGTGGCTACACAAAATGGTAGTGGCAGGCAGAGAGGACAGATAGCACAAAAAATCTTAACATCCTGCAGCACACTCCTGAAGAATCAGCGCCTAAATGCTGCAGGAGAGGCTGGGGAGGATTTTCCCCAGGAAGGTGTACAGCTCTGGGAGGGGACTCAGGTGGTGGGGAGATCCCCAGGGGGGACCAAGCTTCAGCAGATGAAGTCCCCCACTCACCTGGCACAGACACGGGTCCTAATCCCAGCCCTGCGTTCACCAGCACTCCTGCAAGTCCAGCTAGTGCCAAGCCTGGCAGAGCTGCTGATGTCCCCTACGTCTCACCACCAAAGATGGACTTTATCCCTCTGTTCTGCTTGTTTTGGGGAGGAGGAGAGAAGTCAGTGGGCACAAAGGTCAAAGTTGCTTTATTTCCATCTCCCTGCAACCCGCTCGGTGCTTGGCAACACTGCTGTCTACTCTTTCTTTTGCTTTAGGAAAATGCCTTTCACCTTATCGCCACCCTGATACAAACTTCACCTCTCCCAGAAGGGAAGAATGGAAAAATCTCTCAATGGAAAAACTGAGAAGCTCTTTGGCTGCTCTGTGCAGGGAGCAGAGTTTAAAGAGGGTGGTGTCACCCATCTAGAGGGTGACACACGGTCACTGTGCCAGGAAGCGGATCAAAGCCAGAAAACAGCCTACTCCCTTGCCCTTGTAGCTACCGAGATTCTGAGTGCAGCTTTGTCATGTTACTCTCAAAGCCACCTAGGTTTTCTTTGGCATTGAAAACCATGTACACCTGTGGTTTTCAAGATTTCCCTCTTGGAAAGGAAGACACATGCAATGAATTAAGTCCTTCTCATCTTAGCCCATTTTCATTGGCCCTAAGACCACCTAGGAGCAACACCTAAAGTTAAGACATTTGTGAGACACAAATACACTCACATGCAAGTGCCAAACTTTGTTTATTTTTCATGCTGCTTCGTGGCAGATTCATGTCCATATCTGGGCAACCTGGTAAAGCATAGAATGAAAATCACATGAATAACCCCTGGGGAGTGAAAAACATTATTGAATATTTAAAATTAAGCAGGAATTTAAACACTTTGCTGAATCATATTCTCATTTGCATTAGAACATAAACCTCCTGAGTCACCAGGCATGTCTAACATGCAGTGGTGATATTCCTGGTCAAGCACCTTGCTAGGATGAGCTTGGCTCCTGCTCTTGAAAGGCTGGAGAAACTCCAGGACAGGTTTCCAGAAGGAATTTTTCTCATCCCATTCCTCTTCACCACCCCAAACAACAGCGGGTTGTACACTGCACATCCATTTGGCCAGGGCACTGAGAACTGGAGAGTGCCCTTTGGAACTACTCATCTTTCCCAAGAGACTCCTTTCGCTGCCTGTTGCATGCCTCCATGGGGCTTCAACTTGCTCCGGGATCTGCTTCCGGGGAAGCTCTCTGTCCTGGATCCTGAGGAGATGCTGGGAATCTCCTCAGATCCCCATTTATACACATACTCCCACACATATTCCCTCCAGTTTCTGAGACAGAAAACAGCAGGAGTCAAATATGCCATTTGAAGCAGCATTTTTAATTGGGCAATTTATAACATAGAAAATGTAGTTTATCATTAATTGTAAAGGTGGAGCTGGTGAGCTCTTTCAAAAACTTTTCTTCTGCCTAGTGTTCAACAGATGTTTAGGAAAAATCCCCAAGAGTCAAGGTCACTGGTGTGTGGGAATATACGAGGAATTTCCATGTCCTGCAATGAATCAAAACCACCACGCTTGAGGATGCCATTTTCCATGCAAGTAGCCTGAATAGGGACACTTACCTTCAGCCGTAGATATCTTAAGTCTCTCTGAAAATGCCTTTGGCCAGTTTTCTTTCATCCAGAGAGCTCAGTATGAAGTAACTGATTAGCTCACTAATATCTTTTACTCCCAGCTGCCACTCTAACAAACAATAATTAAGATATCTATTTAGTGTTCCCCTTTCACTGGAGCCCTTAACATTTCCATTTGCACAGCAAAAATTACAAAGGGCAGAGTTAAGGGTAATTATACTACTTCTTTCCTGACCTGTGCCACAGGGCTCCCTCCCATTTTTGTTCTTTATCAGCCCTTTCTGAAACTGAAACCTAGGAAGTAGGAAAGTATCTAGAAAGATAGGAAAAAGAGCAAGGAGTGATTTATTCATAAATACATCTGCAGGAGGCTTCCAAACTGCAGCTTTCCTCTTCAGTGTTTCAGGCATGTCCCACGGTGGCTACTGTAATATCAGAGGAATGCTTACTCCTGCTACTGCTGCTAATCTGGGAGCAGTCACGTGGCTCAGCTGTATTCTCTCTCTCCAAAAATTTGACTTTTAACCTTCCTTTGCTACAGACATGATGTATATAGCTTTGACATGATTCCAAGTAGCAAACATGCGAAACTCTGACCTATAAGCAAAGCAAATGGGAAAAAAAAAAAATTTATGAGAATAAAATTATGTGAGCCTGCGGGAAGGGGAGAAGAAAAATCTGCCTGGGTCATTTCTGTTTGCCTTCCCCTTAGAACTGCTTTGGGAAAAAAAGCAAAATGTTAATCTGGGGAGAA
>VZTJ01001740.1:254702-271748 GCA_013397795.1 Orthonyx spaldingii | reverse complement strand
AAAAAAAAAAAAAAAGACGACGGGAGAAAATGTAATTATTTATTCACACTCATTTACGTGTCAGATGAAGCTGAAAGCTGCCAGATAGCTTCTTTTCGACAGCTTGGAGTTACTGTTGGGAACAGATCCATGTATGGAAGCAAAAGCAGAAAAGCATAGATAAGCTGAGATCCAGCTATGCAAACCATCTTGAGAGACACTTAAAGGACAAGCACTCCAGCTCCTTTCTTTCTGGTAAATATAGAGACACTATCATATGAGGGCTTTTTTCCATTCTGCGTTACCCACAACTGCTGAGCCTCGGCGGGGGTAAGTGAAAAGCAACCCTGGCATTTTTTGGGAACACCAGGGGATTCGGTTGGATGGACATCCTGGGAAAAGCCATAAATCTGGGGCCATGGGATGACTCCAAAAGCTGGATAATGGTTAAACTCTGTGAGTAGGAAACATGACATATAACAGCTTTGCCACTGGAGGGACAGGAACTTTCCAAGTGTCTGAAGGAGGCAAGAGAAAAATGTTGGAAAACAAGCATTTTATCACTCTAGAACTGGATTTACAGACTGAGTGGTGGTAGAACTTCAGTGGGCAGGAAGGATCAGTGGTGGTTGTCAGTGTCAGAGTCTGTGTTTCTATTTAGAAAAATTCAATTAAAAAGTCAAGGATTTTTTCTCTGCTCTTCGCTACTTTCATTTTGAGAAACATGTTCCACTTGAGTTGAGCTGACAGGACATTAGGAAGAGCTCGTTGTAAATGACTGTTGTTTTTCTTGGCACTTGAAGGCAGTTTCCCAATGTTTCTCTGTAGATTTGAGGTTGATTACATCCTGTGCAAGGATTTTTGGTACAGTTTTAACTGCCATTACAGTGTTGTGAAAGTCAGCTCCAGCGAAAACAGCTGTGTGCTATTGTGAATATTTCCAAAGTACTGAAGTAATAGGACTCCTCCAAACCAGAACAGAAATGTGTCAGCTCTGGGAATTGGGCACTGTCAAGAAAACAGAGTATAGCCTTGGCAGAGAGGCTTTCTTCACCAAGTGTTTTGTTAAAAAGAACAAAAAAAAAAGTTTTTTTAATAGCCTTGGCTTAAAATCTTGGTGTATGATGGTACAGTTAAACACAAGACTTTTCTTTACATGCTAGTGAATGGCTTTGGGGTAACAGTTCATGTGTTTTCAGGTGTTACAATATTATATTCGTAGTCCCACTGCAAAGTTCTAGGTAAAGCTTTGTCATTTTTCAGGTGGTTAATATACTGGGGAAAAAAAACCCCATCAGAACAGGTGAAGTGAAATTATACATAAAGAACTGAAAATATTATCAGGAGTATGATTGAAATTGTAGGAGATTTTCAGAGATATGAAGGATGATTGTAAAGGGAAATCACTAGACCACAAATGTCATAAGCATTTCCATTCATGAATGAAAATGCTTTCCCTTGTCCTTACATAAGAAGAACATAATGGAAGTGTTTGCTTGTAACCCCATAGTAGAGTCTGCAGCTGAAAGGGCCAATGCCCTCATCTTCCCTTATTTAGCCAGCATCTCCACAGATATTCCCACTTTCCTCAGTTTTCACGTTCACTGAAATACACATCTTCTCTTTGTCTGGTTTCCTTTGTCTATGCCAGGCAAAATTTGATTCTTTTGCAAGGTACCTTTCAAACATATGCCACCTGCCTATAGAAATGCTAGCACAGAAATCAATCTTTAAATAACTGGGATCAACAGATAGCTTTTAAATCGGTAGTGAGTCACTAACAAATAAGCCTTTTTGCTGTTAATGCTATGAAATAACATTTCTGCATTTCACTCTTACTCAGTCTGCTTCCATTTTCTATTGGATATGGTCCTGGTTCATAGGTTGCTGTGAGCCTTCTGATATATAAAAGTTCCTCCTCAATTTTTCCCCTTTCCCCCCCCCACCCCAGATTGTGAGCTTTCCTTTCCCAAAGACCAGCTGATATGTGTGGTCCCTGAGCAAGGTGTTACCCAACAGCTGTGCTGGGCAGGCCAGAAAGAGCATGGCAGGATGGAGCTGGAAAAGCTAGAACTTCTTTAATTTGCTATTTCCATTTGGTCCCGGGCCTGGGGCAGTGAGGCCTGGTAGACAAAGCCCTGGTGGCATGAGTCATCTCTTGGTTCCCAGACCCAAGGCAGCTGGTCCTTTGTGCCCCCCTCCTCCCCTCCCTCTATCAGGAGCATTTTCAGGCAGGCTGTGTTATCACTAATATTTATTACTATTATTGGTGTGCTGGCTATTATTAATACTTACTATTGATTAGTCACGGGTATCGCTGGGATTTGTTTGGTCCCTTGTGCAGAGCTGACGGGATCTCTTTCAGAGACCCCAGCCATGAATATAAGGAGCCACATAAAGCATCAGCGATAGTATCACTAACATCTTTTATAAGTGACTAGTCATTATGAGTGCTGCAGTCTCCGAGCATCCGCCACGAGGTCCTCCCACGCTCCATTCTCTGCCAGGGTGCAGGCAGGAGAGGGGGAAGGGGGAGCTCTGCTCTTTCTCACAGTCAGCCTCAGCAAGGCTGCCTAGCCGAGTCGGGGCAGCACAAACACCAATAGTGAAGGATCAAGGGCAAAGCTGAACTTCGTGCTTATTCCTGCTGGCTTTTGACAAGGGTAAAGCTGTCCTTGCCCCAGTGGCACTTGGTGGGAGCAGGAATACGTTCTGTGTCTCATGAGAGGAGCCAAAGGCACACAGGACTTCTAGCTGTACTGGTAGCTCGTGTTCCCAAACATTAGTGGCTTTAAAATAAAAAAAGCCAAACACACTTGGGTTTCAGATAACACGTCTGAAGAAAGTCTTTGCACCTGTCATCCACAATTAGTCCCTGAATTCAGGTTGTCATGTGAGAAGGGAAAGATACCTTTGTGGTTTACAGTGTGCCCAAGAAGAGAGCATCCCCAAAAAGAAACCAGAGAGGAAAGCTACACCCTGAATTGGCCCAGTAAGGATTTTGCAAGCTGGCTCTGACTTGAAGTAAGCCCACTGTACATTCTCCTCCTCCAGACACCTCAATGTTTTTATGATTATTCCTGAAGGATGGTGTTTGGACACCATCTCTGTCTTTTCTCTGGGAAGTCAGAAGATTGGAGCAGATTCTGAGGACACTGACAGACTGATCCACCTCTCTGGCCAGATGCACATTATTGCCTATGTCCAGCAAAATGGGCTTTGTGCAATGGCTCTGCCTGCTCCCAGCCTAGAAACCTGCAGACACATTTGCCAATTGAAATCTGATTCGGCCCAGGAACTGAGACCTCTTCAAAGAAAATCTGGAAATGTCCAGTTCTCTTCTTTGGTTGTCTTGCAAAAACACCATCTTTCTATTCTTATGGGAAGAGGCAACAACATGACAGCTTTAAGCAGTGGTGGCGTTTTCTGACAGTTTACAGGTAAAGCAGGGAATTTATGAGTGGACATTCATTCTGGAGTTTATCCTTTGGGGAGCTCAGTTATTCTGCCAACACATAGGGGGAAAACATAGCAACAATACAGTAAATGTAGAAGTCTTCAAAACTCAGTTTATTCCTATTTAGGGCTCCAACTGTTACTGTTATCTAATCATAAATGTATTCTTATTGCATGGGGTCACTGCAGGGCAAAGCTGAAGTTATTTTGATTTCCACACTTCAACATATTTGGATTTCTCTTATATTTAATGCTGAACTTCCTCCTGAGTTTGGGATGATTGTTTTTAGGATCTTTCCCAAATCCTTGGAATGCTGATCTCTAATCTTGCTATTATAAAATGCAGGTTTCAGTCTGTGATCTCTCTAGCTCAGCCTTTTCCAGAGACATGAGNAGAAGAGAAGAGAAGAGAAGAGAAGAGAAGAGAAGAGAAGAGAAGAGAAGAGAAGAGAAGAGAAGAGAAGAGAAGAGAAGAGAAGAGAAGAGAAGAGAAGAGAAGAGAAGAGAAGAGAAGAGAAGAGAAGAGAAGAGAAGAGAAGAGAAGAGAAGAGAAGAGAAGAGAAGAGAAGAGAAGAGAAGAGAAGAGAAGAGAAGAGAAGAGAAGAGAAGAGAAGAGAAGAGAAGAGAAGAGAAGAGAAGAGAAGAGAAGAGAAGAGAAGAGAAGAGAAGAGAAGAGAAGAGAAGAGAAGAGAAGAGAAGAGAAGAGAAGAGAAGAGAAGAGAAGAGAAGAGAAGAGAAGAGAAGAGAAGAGAAGAGAAGAGAAGAGAAGAGAAGAGAAGAGAAGAGAAGATGCATTTCACTCTGCAGGATTTCACATCAGTTTAGCTATGGAGAAAGGTGGGCATAGGAGAAGGAAAATGCTAACAGATTTGGTATTCTGGAAAATGTGAGTATTGGGTAAAGGTACAGTGGGAAGACTAGTTTGGATTCCATTCATATTAACAATGATTAATGACTTATCTGTAAATACCCAAAAAGGACAAATGCTCAGGAACTTCTGCCAAGGAGAGCTATTTAGGTATAGATTTCCCCCCGCCAGACTGGGAGATTCAGCACTTGGGTTGTTTTACTCCCCATGGAAATATACTGCACTGAACAATATATAAAATCTTTTTCCTGCCATCAGTCTCCCAGGGCTTTCAAGCTCTGCTCAGGATGAGTTTGCCCAGAAGTTTTGTCCCTGTGATATTTACCGGGTTATCCCACAGACCACAGTGTGCCCTGGAGGCTGCAGACTAATCCTGCATGACACCACCACACATCATTTCCTGCTCTTCCACAGAAATGTTCCTTCTTTCATTGGAACAGCAAATTGAATTTTTTTACCCTTTTATATAAGCAAAAGCAGGAAAACAAAGGAAAATGTAAAAATGACAAAACATGGAAAGTGCAGGAATGGGGCCTGCAAAACTATTGCTGCCTTTCTATGTCCCCCCAGACAAAGGTTTCCTTGAGTCCGTCTTGGAAATGGCACAGGAAATTCTCCCTAGTTATGGTTTAGGAATGGTACTCCCCAGTTTAATACACCCACTAAAACCACTCTGTGCTACTCCCTCTCCCCTCCAAGTGGAGGCACAAAAGGCAAAGATCATGGGTCGAGGTAAGAACAATTTACTGGAAACAGCAATGAGATAAGAAAAGGAACAGTAACAGCAACAATACTGAATGACAAAGGAGATAAAGAAAAGAAGCAATTCACACAGAAACACTCCCCTGATAACAGTAGTACCTTATGGTGCCCTCAGCTACATTTTCTCTATCAGGAGGAACCCCTTCTGCCCAGAGGAGTTTCCCTTTCCCCTGCTCCTGACAATGATGTGAGGGGATACAGAATAATCTTTAGGTCCCAACCACATCCCCTCCTGGCTACTACACCCCTCCAGACACTGAGGTCTCCCAGGCCACAGGAAGATCTCACCAAGATGCTGAGTAATGTTCAACAAGCTTTAGGAAGCAAGGGAAAGTACATGAGCTCAGTGGAGGTGATGAAGGGCCCTGGCCCACAGCGACTTGGGCACGGTTTCAGCCTCAGGCAGAGAAGACTGAGCAGTCATGAAGCAGCTCATGGGATGTGCTGGTCCATCTAAGGTAGCTCTCACCACCCTCAGGGTTTCTGCAGGGGCCTAGGGGATGGACGAGTGTATCTCTTGCCCTACAACCTTTTCACCCTTCCAAATCTGCTTGATTTGACACCTGTTTCTAAACGAGACGACCATGCATCCAGGTTTTAGTGTGGGAACAGGGATTCCATCTCTTTGAAAGAGCCCCCTCCCGGCATCAGCATTTGCCATAGCTGCACGCTGGAGCAAGGAAGCAAATTCAAGGTGACAACTACTTTCCCTGTCTCTAATTCCCAGCTCATTGCTTTTGCTGCAGTCTGGCAAACATAATAGGGAAATATTCCATGTTATTTCTTTGGCTTACGGAAAGGCTCCAGGCAGAGAGCTTACACTTCTGCCCCAAACACAGCAATGAACTTCTGGATTTGCTGTTGGTGTGCTGAGACTGCCAACATGTACATGATAAAAGTAAACCCTTCCTGTGGTCACAGACCACAACATGCTAGTGATCCATGGTATTATCCTGTTATTTAGTGAGTCATCCTTGCTGCTGAAAAACACACACAGCCTAATAAGTTGTTAACAATAACACTGGATGTGAGAGACTGCTGTTTGTTTTACTCCAGCATAACTTATTCCATATGGTCCTTTAAAGCATACTAAATGCTGCATCACTTTGGGCTGCCAACTATTATTTCAAGATGGACTCCCAGATCTAGAACATAGCCTTGAAGCAAGGCTCTGAAAGCATTTTCTGTCCAGGAAAAACGCCCAGTTTGGGAGCAAGACAGATGTTCTGGATTGCCCTATCTTTATCTGGATAAAGAGGTCCCCATTTTTATTGAGTGTCCAGAATAATGATGTTTACTGCTGTTCTGCTGCCTGCTGTGACATCTTTCAGATGTAAGCCACATGCACAGGGCAGAAGCCATATCCTGATCAAGGAGGTAAGTTTAACTTCTAGCATTTACCTCTTATGCATATTTTTCCAAGCTGCTGCTGAACCAATTCTTTGTGAAATCCTAGTATGTTTTCCAAATCTCCTTGGTAGCCTTAATTCATGAGAAGAATACTGCAAAAAGAGAAATATGCGGCTGTGAGATGTGTCCTCACTTCGCTCTCTGGCTGCATTGCTCAAAGGTTTAACACAACAAGGTCCAGCACCCACAGTGGACCCTTGTGTGATATTCTGCACTCGTGTTCCTGCCATGTTCTGTCCTGGGCTTCGTCCACAGCACTGCTTGGAAAATAAACGCATTAAAAAGTTTCTCTCATCACTAGGGATGTTCCCCAGGCTGCAGTATTGGGACCAGTCCTGTTTATTTATTTAGGAAATGGTGCAATCACCATTCTTGAAGGTATTGAAAAGACGTGTAGATGTGGTGCTTGGGGACATGGACTTTGGTGTGTTCAGTTAACAGCTGGACTCGTGACCCTAGAGGCCTTTTTCAACCTAAAACATTCATGATCCTACTTTTTTAGCCACTGGTTATGGAAAATAGATCCTCAACAAAGTATCTTCTTTGATAACTGAGAGATTTGCCTTTTGGCTTGAGCTGATTTGATCTGGAGTGAAGTCCTGAGAGCAAGAGTAACCGACACTCAGAGCTTTTTAGAGCCTTGCTGATAACCTCACCCTTCCCCTGAAGTGTGACATATGTCCAAATTAGTCTTGACAAAAGAGTTAATCTTGAAGGTTGTCTGCTATGAGTGTGTATGAGGACCATGGAGATGTGTATGGGGATTGTGTGGAGGAGAACGGTTTGTACAGGGTGTGAACTTTTTATTGTCAGAGAAGAAAAATCTTTGTATTGCTTGCCACTGAATATTTGCTTAGTGGGCAATGATTTGTCTGTTAAGTTATCAATCATTGGTTAAGATTCAGGGCAAATCATGACTATTTAAAAAAATTAGTCAGAGCCTTTCTTGATTCTTAAAACCACCAAAATAAATCACCAAAGACCCACCTGAGGATCCATAATTTAGTGAGAGTCCTTGCATTTTTAGAGGCCAGGACAAGTCTGTCTATATGTGCACTTTCTTCATGCGTACCCGGAAACAGCCTTAAGGTGTTAAAATGCCTGAAGATATACCTTCACAATAATGCACTAAAAAAGTATTTGGCCTTTTATCCTTAATTTCAATGTTCTTACCTTAGACGTACCCAGGCAGACTATTTTTGAGCATGCTTTGATGCACAGACCTAGAAGAATGCTACAAAACAAGACAAGCTTGTAGGCATTACAAGCTGTGCCACTACTGATGTTTTCTAGACATTTTGTGTCCCTGTTGATAAGAACATGCCAAGTTTTAACATTCTTCTCCTTGAAACAGACAGTCTGATTATCTTGAAACGTGCCTTGATGTACGCAGCTTGCGGAAAATCACAGAACAAGACAAGTCTGAAGGCTCTAACCTTAATAAAGTTGATGTTTCACCAGCACGGATGCCCTGCCTTCATCCTGAGCTGTAACTTCATTTCTGTGGCGTGGATGTCACTTGATGCACGTCCCTTCTTTCGTGGAAGTGTCTTATGCAGACACTTCACTTCAGCTGGGTCTTTGCCACACAAAGCCATCTGCAGGAAAGCCCTGTGCTGAGTCAGGCTCTGGGAGGATCTCGGGGTGTGCTGGGTGTGGCAGATGGTTGTGACCTGACTGACTTCAGGAACAGCCTCACACCAATGTTGCTCATTTATCACGTTGCTGTAATTGAGCACACAGCTGACCAAACGTTCCAAATCAGTCCTGACTGTGTCACTTGCTTTACCTTATCTTTTGATTTTGCCTCTTTTATCCTTCCCAGGTTCTGCTTCTTTATCCAGCCCTCTCCCCCAGACAAGCCAGCAATTAAGCTGGTACCCTGCCTTTGTTAGAGGCAAAGTTTCTCTTTCCTGCTGTTTTTCCTGCTGCTATCTAGTCAGTGTAGCTACTGATCAGACATGGTCAGCTGTATGTACATCACCCCTCTTCTTACAATCTGCAGATTCTGGTAGCTTCTCATACCCTTATTTCATGTTGTACCTTAGATGGCCATAAGCCTGGCTTAACCAAAGATATTCTTTTCATAGAATCATGGGATCACAGAATGGTTTGGGTTAGACGGCAGCTTAAAGATCATCCAGTTCCAACCCCCTTCCAACACCTTCCACAAGACCAGTTGGCTCAAAGTCCCATCCAACCTGGCCAGGAACACTTCCAAGAATGGAGCATCCACAGCTTCTCTGGGCAACCTGCACCAGTACCTCACCACCCTCCCACTAAAGTCTTTCTTGTTAATGTCTAATCTAAATCTCTTCTCCTTTAGTTTAAAACAATTAGCATTGTTCTATCACTATCTGCTTGTGCAAAAAATGGCTCTCTCATGAGCATATTGGCATGTGAATCACTCTCTCTCTTTCGCACACTTTTAACATTAATATTGTTGCTATTACCATTTGTTTTCTTATCTTTCTTCTGTTTCCAGTAAATTGTTCTTATCTCAGCCTGATCTTTGCCTTTTGTGCCTCTGGTTGGAGGGGGGAGTGGAAGCAGTGTGGCTTTAGTGGGAGTACTAAATTGGGGAATACCACTACCACAACAGCCTGGAACAAACCTTGACAGGACAAAATCCAAGTGGGATATGCCATAGGCTTCAGAGCAGCAATCAGCTCTCTTCCCTGCTGTCCTATGAGCTAAAAGGCTCATCCACCCAGGAAATTGGCTGCCAGCCTGGAATGAAGGTCAGTCTGCTCCCAGGTTGTGTGAAATTGGATAGTATTGCCACCAAGACTTCACTATGCTCTGCCAGCATAGCCTAATTTCCAGTGCTCTGACTCTTCTGCAACACCAGAATTTTGTCCAAAGCCTAAAAGTGTGCCTTCTTTCCTTTCAGCCTAATCACAACCTTAGTTTTCTCTTTGTAATATCCTGGATGTCTCCTGATTGTTCATCTCTCAGATACATCTTTCTGGTGAAATGATGTTGAGAACTAGGTCACCTACACCTGATCTGAACTCAACAGAGGTTTGCTCATCCTGATCTAAAAACCTTTCAGTGATAAAATACACGCTTCTCTCTTTTTACAGACAACCCAGTTGCCTACACCATTACTCTCATGGCTACAGAAAGTTTTTCCTTGTGCCAAAGTTCAGTGTCCCTGCCTGTAGTTTAACCTCCTGACTTCTTATCTTGTCAACAGGAGGAATGGCAAGCATCTACTCTTTCAGATGTGCAAGGATATATGTCTCCTCTTGACCGGTCAGTTTGCATTTCTGCAATATTCCTCTTGAATCATGTCTTCTAGACCTCTCACTTCTCTTATGTCTTCTGCAGCTGTTGCCTGCTTTGCTGATGCCACTGGTCATATAAATACAGCTGTTAACTCTGGAATCTACTGATGGTGAATAAAATCTAGGTGCTGTTTGCAGCCCTGGCACAATTACCAAAATACCACACTGATATCTTGAGGTGCAGAGTGCAGAAACTTTCTGAGTGACTGAGGTGCACAGGGAAAGGAGCTGAATGAAAAGGAAAGCCTGTATTCCCATCAGTCCTGCGAGACACTGCTCTACCAAACACACCAGCAAACTGCTTCTACAGGCTCGGAATCAAAACAGATTTCAGAGAAGCTGGGTACAGCTTCCCATAAGAGCAGAAGATTTCCATAAGGGCCTTGGGGATTTCTAACCATGAGGCAGGTGGCAAAGAAGCATCTTCAGTAATTTTAAAGCATCATCACAATCCAGAAAGACATGATAAAACCATTCAGCTCAGAGCAGCTTTTAAACAGGCTATGCTTGAAATTCCAGCAGGGAAACAAACTAGCACATGACAACATGGAAATTTGAAAGGAGAATCCAGTCTTACAAATGGTGCAGTTTCATTTCTCTGAAGTGTCCAGCAAAATCCGCAGACCTGTAACCACTAAGTAATCAGGAAGCTATGTCTGGTTTTCTTGTTTGGTTTTTTTTTGTTTATTTGTTTCCTTGGTTGGTTGGGGGTTTTTTTGTTGGTTTTTGGTTGGTTGGTTGGTTTTTGGTTTTGTTTGGTTGGGGTTTTTTGTTTTGGTTTTGGTTTTGGGTTTTTTTTTTTCGTAAACTCTCTTTACATGTAAAGAGACTTTTTGGTAAATTCTCTTTACATGTGTTTAGGACATGCAGCATTGGTTTCTGCCTCAAGTATACAGCACACACAGAATAAGCATTTTTGGTTCATGCACCTTCAGAAGAAAATAGAAGAAGTAGAGTAAACTGTGCCAAAACAGCAAGATCAGTGTGTGCACCAGTGTGAGTCCCTGGCCAGCCGACCAAGCAGTGGGGAAGGAAACCGGGATAAGAACCCTGTTGCTGTCTCAGCTGTCCCAGGGGGGAAGTCAACCAGGAGCAAGGACAGAGAATTTCTGCAAGGTGCCTTAAGAAGACCGAGGAGCACAGAAATTCCAGCCACATGAGTCCTTGTGGCCTAGAATTGACTGATAACAGCAGATATGTTCCTCTGTCCCCAGGACTCGAGGACTCACATCTGACAGAGCTCTCCTTGCTGGAGGGACACCTTGCCAGGCAAGGCCACTTGGAGGTGAAACAAAGCAGAGCTGAGGCAGAGGTTGGTAAAGTCAAAGCAGCAAGGAGTCAGGGAACATTTCTGACCACCCTCAAGGACAGCAGATCAGAACCCACTATAGTGAAGAAAATTTCACTTTAAGAGAAGTCCTTGCACAACCTCTCACCTCATGGGCTTCATTTTGCAAGATGTTCCACCAGCTTTCTGGACCTGGAATACATAAATAAAATATAAATACAGTGCTTTGTGCAGATGAGGCCAGTCACATCTCACTTTTAATAAAAACAGGCTATTTTCCCTGGAATACCCAGCCTTGCTCAAGGCTGGCAAACAGATGATACAAACGAGGCCAAATTACTTTCACAACCAGGGGCCATAGCCAGAGCCATGCACTACATCTGATTTGCCTTGTGCTTCCCACTGGTAACTATGGGAACACTGCTCATGGATCAAAGGAGGAATAGGGCCAGAGCTGCTGAGGAAGCATCACAGTCCCCAGTCTGCAGGACATGGCTCCCAGACCGTGCCATATGGTACTTGCACTTCTGTTTTTCTGGAAGTCCCAGTTCCTGGAGTCATGTGATTACTATTTCATCACTCTTATGTTTTTTTAACTTGCTTCTGGTTGCCAAGTAAATTGGAAAGCACCAAACTCTAGGTTTCAAAAGCAGAAGACAAATACAGAGAACATATTATTTGTTACTTTTTAATTCTGTACTTGGTATTCTTTTTTTTTAATAGAATTTTTTCGCAGGCTAGGATAGCCTCGGAATGGTGGTGAAGAGAGCTGGAGTGTCAGGTGGAGAGTGTTAGTGCCTATTTGGTGGCAGTGCTGCCCCAGGGCTGGCACGCTGCACTTCCATGCAGGGAAGCAGCAGAATCACTGGGCTCTGGCTTTCACTGGGAAACACGTTTCAGTTAACCTTGCATCTGCATTTTTAGTTCCTGCATTCTGCAGTCTTGTAACAGCAAAACAAAACTTCATTGGTGTCGTGGTTTTGCTGGGAAAAGATGCTAAGGGACAGCCAGTTCAGCAGGGGACATCTGGTCCTTCATTTCCCCATGATTCAGTGACTCCAGCTAGGAGCTGGTTTTTGCCTGAGAAGTGGAAGTGAGATGCTGGTATTTGCATGAACTGCTGGTGAGACAATTGACAGATGCCAGAAGGCTTTTTTGTTTCTCCCCCTTTGAGAAGAGTAAGGAGACAGTTTGTGCCTTGTACATCTCCCACAATAAGCCCAGCTGCTGAAGTCATTCTGTGCACATATTGAATTTTTCCTGTATATGCCTGGTGACCAGAAAGCAGTTTGGTTTTTTTTTTTTTTTCAAAAAGAAAAGTACGATAGTGAAACAGAATTTGAAGAGAAGAATGTGTGGGTTGTTTCTCAGCCTAGATGTTTGCAAAATATGTGCAACTCTCCCCATTTCCAAGCTTCCTAAATTCACATCTAGCCCCTCTAACTACTCCTTCTTTCAGTCCCCATGCAGCAGGTGGCTTCCAGTGCAAATATACTTCTGTGTCTGTTACACATAAGTAACGCTCTGCAAAATTTGGCCAGACAATGCTTCTTCCAGGAAAGCTCTCTCCCAAGCTGTTAAATGCTATGCTCATGAATTAGTGCTCTGCATTTATTGTTTAAACATGCATAAAATACAGCACAGAGCAAATATCCGGGGGGAAGCTCGAAAGTGGCACAAGCTCGCTTTCTCCAGTTACCTCTGCAGGCTCTCAAAGCAGCGGAGTGGCAGCAAATCACACAATACTGATTTTTCACAGGTGTGCCAAAACATTCCATTGAACACTGCCTCCTCCCTAGGGTGCAGTCTGTACTCTCAGTTTTCCAGGGGAGAAGGTACCTTTCCCATCCAAGCCCCCTGGCTGGCTGATGGACAACTGTCATGCAATCAGACCTCCATCGGGGCTCAGACTGTACCAAGTACTTGGAAACAGTTAAGGAGGCACTGCCTAGAGAGCTCAAAAAGAACTATATTGGTGTCCAGCACACAAAATTGCCCTTCCTACTCACTGCTGTGTCCCACTCCATCTGCCACATTTCTAAATGCCTGATTTATCCTCCTGACAGCAAAGGCTGGTTTGAAGGTGTCAGTGAAAGGAAGAGCTCAAATCACTGCAAACGATGTTTCTAAGCATCTTTTTTAGAAACACCACTCTCCAGGGATCTCCAGGTCTCTGCCAAGAACATGCATAGGAGAGCCAGAGAATGTTCAGGGAGTGCATACTCAAGTCTGCTGCAGCAAGGAGCAAAGACAGATGGATGGCAAGCAGAGGTGACAACCCATCTGCTTCTGCAGGACCTCTCTGGCATCTCCCAAGGGACTCAAGGAAAACCATGACCAGATATAACCAGCCAAAGCAAACCCACTGGTTATCCTCCAGCATCATTTGAGACCACAGCATTCCACTGAGGAGATGTCCCAAAGAGGGACAAGAAAGGGTAGTAGGACAGCCCCTTGGAGATGAACATGCTTTGGCTGAGCTGAACATTACCCTGACCTTTTGTCTCTTACAGGGAAAATACGGCAGACATTTTTCAAGCAACAAGTGCCTGAGGCTTTGTGCCCCCCTCCTCTAAACTGTGCAGCAGTTCAAATGTCTTTTTTCACAAGGCACTGAGCAGAGAACTGGCCTGCACCATTCTGGACTGTGCTCAAGGCTCCACAGTCCACTAACCCCATTCTTCGCCAGGAGAAGTTGCCTTTGTGCTCTGCACATGCAGACAATACCCAGAAACCTCCTCCAGCAACTGCAGAGAGATGCAGGCTGCTGTCAGAGAGAGCTGTGGGTGGGCATGAATGAATGAGGGAATGAATGAGCCATTTGCGAGTATTGGCATGAGAATCCCCATGATTTTGAGACGAGTAATTAGTGGTTGTAAGCATGGGTGCAGTGGTAGGTGTTCACTTGCATGGCTGCAAAGAGTGACAGGGAGGCAGATGCAGGTGGAGCAAACTGCTGCCTCTCCCAGCGCAGTCCAGGCTGCAATCTGGAATGCTGAAGCATGGTTGTGCCCACACCGTGACAAAACTTGCTGTGTCAGGACATGAGCGGTCTTGCTGCATTTTTGCCTAGAGCATCAGGCAGAGTGCAGGAGCATTTGCTTATCTTGCCCAACAGATTTCACAGCCCATGCAGAGTTCCATTCTGCCACAGCCACCAGAAAAAGCAGTGTGAACCATGGCCACTGCAGTGGGGAGCAGTTCTGGAACACAGCATCTCCTCTCAGCAATTGGAGTCACTGTCTCTCCCACTCCCTGACTTCCACTCTTTCCTTCAGAGCCCAGCTCCACTTTTCTCTTGGAGACTGTAAGAAATGATGGTCTAAATGTGCCTGCAAAGGGGTGTGTGAGGGACTGGGGAGTGGGGCACATCTTCTCCAAGCCTCCCAGTCTCATATGCTTCCTAACCAGTCACTTTTCAAGCAGACAGATGAAAGCTGCTCTTGTGTTCAGGTGGGATAGTGCCACTTCGCTTTTTCTGTCTCAGTGCCATTAGGGCTGGGTGGATACGAAGGGTTCGTGGACTAATGAGCATCACCACAAGCACTGACAAACTCTTGTTTTCTTCAGCTCCCCCGGAATGTCACAAAAATCCCGCAGCTGAAGCAGCCTTTCTGAGGGTCTCGGCGGGAGGCAGGAGCACGCACTGCAAGCTGCGGAGAGAGGTGAGCTGGGAGGAGCCGTGGGCGTGCCTTGCTCTTCAGAGGGCAGCTCACCAGTGGATGCCCATTAGCACAGTCTTGGTGATCCAGAGGAGTTGGGTACTGTATTCACTGAAAGAGCTGGGAAGTAGGTCAGCAACATTACTGAGGGAATTAGGGAGTTTTAGGGAGAACTCTATGACTAAAATTTGAGTTCCACTGCTTACTGATGCAGTGACTGGATTTCAGTGTGCAGGGTGAAAAGCCTTTTGCCATGCCAGCTTTTGCAGTGCCTTGCATCCTGCAGCCACTGCCAAACCAAATGCCACTGATACATATCCACTGCTCTGCTCAGCTCCGGAGCTCAGCACAGCACTGTGCATGCTGTACACATTTAGCTGCACTCATTTTATATCAATGGCCCTGCTGGGAGAATTGAGTACCATCAAAGTACCACACATGGCCAGATGCAAATTTATCCCGCCTCTAAAGAGTTTTAAATCAAAAGAGTTGAGGCAGAAAATCAGAGTTAGCTATTGGACACAAAGTCATGGTTTTTTCTAAACCAAATTCTTATATGGAAATGCCTTTCATTCCATATGCAGGCAATAAGGTCCAAAAGTGAGACCAAAACGAAATAATATCCATGACTGCTACAATACTAATTACAAGTAACTGGTTTGTTGGTTGGTCAGCTCATCACAAAGTGCTTTACAAAGGAGTTTTGTGACATTGCCCATGTCTTACATCTCATGCTGAACACAGAAATTGAGTTTTCCATCTCTGCAGAAGGACATGATGCTGCAAAAATCTTCCAAAAAAAATTTTTTTTGAAAGTAAGTAAGAAAAGCACAAATGAAATCCAAAGGTAGAATTCTGTGTTGCTGTCTTGCCAGTGGTGACCAAAATTACAGGCACAGCTGACAAGATAAGAGGGAGAGGGTATAAGAGGGTGCAGGAGCTAAAACAGTGTCTCTGCTTCCCCACAGTTCTTGTTGCACCTGAGGATCTGGGCACAGAGGGCTCGTCAAGGTCACTGGGTACTTGCACACCAGCGTGTGAGTTATTAGCTCTGGTCCTATTTTAAGTTCCTAAAGTCACAGAGTTTTGCCTGGAGGGTGGGACAATGGGTTCATCTGCTCCTTGCTGGAGCCAGCGAAGGGTGGAGGAGTCATTCAGGCATGGTGAAAGGGGAATTGCCCACAGGAAGGACACTTTGGTCAGCCTGAGGTGCAGCAAGTCCTTCTGTGCCAGGCTGCTGCCTTCCTGCAGGACCTCCCCGAGCACGATGACCCTCCCGTGGGGACAGGAGGCTCTGTGGGTTCAGGGGCTGACCCAATTGCCAGATGTGAGGACACTTTCCAGGAGGGTCCTAGCTGACCTGTGTGTTCCTTGCCTGTCACCCCATGTTCCCTGACGACCCCTGCCACACCTTTGAGGATGTGAGAGGGGAGTGAACCGCAACCCAGGGCTTCTTGGGATGCTCCTGACCTCCTGCCTCCCCACAGCTGCCACGGGCAACACTGTGGGGCACGGGGACAGACACAGCAAGGCACTGCTTGCACACACACACGCGCGCACACACACGCATGTACACACACGTTTCCCTTCTCTCCATCTTTTCCAGGGCTCTCTCCCTCCTGAAGGGTGCAAATGGGTTGGGGATTGCCTTGGCAGGCTGCAGGTCGGCCAGGGGGATGCAAGCAGGAGCTGACCGGCCAGGGTGGGCTGAGCTGGGCATAGATGGGAACTGTCCCGGGCAGAACGGTCAGGGCTAGGGGCAGGCAGGGCAGGGCTGGGGACTACCCCAAGCAAGGAGGGCAGGGCTGCTGGGGGTGGGTCCGCGACCAGCCCTGCCTTTCAAAGTCCCTCGATCCGAGGAGGAACTCGGGAAATATTTCCAGCAGCGGGAGGACGAGCGGAGGGCTGGAGCTGCTCCCCAGGAGGAGGGCCGGCGGGTCTCTGCCTGGTCGCGGCGGAGGGATGCGGAGGGAGGGGAGGCTGCCCGCGGGGCGGGCCGGCTGAGCGCATCCCCGGGGCGCGGGTGTGTGCGCGCGCTCCCTCCATCCATCCCTCCATCCCTCCCTTCCTTCCTCCCTCCCTTCTCCCTCCCTCCCCTCCCTCGCTCTCTCTCTCTCGCTCTCCCTCCCTCCCGCCGCGCCGCAGCCGCGCACCGGGGCTTCGCCGCCCGCCCCGCCGCGATGCCCCGCCGCTGCTGAGCCGGCCCCGGCGACGCCCGCTCCTGTCCCCCGCCAGGTAGGACCGCGACCGACCGGCCCCCGGCCCGACCCTGCCCAGCTCCACGCTGCTTCTACACCGCGATCCGCGCGCTGGGGGAGCCTGCGGGGGGGC